>WWET01006035.1:0-10221 GCA_011038615.1 Limnodynastes dumerilii
CACACACACACACACACATATATATACACACATACATGCGCACACACACACCCACACCTGCCTGAGGCAGAGGTCATAAAACTCCTGCAATGACAGCACTGAAATGTACAAAGGTGACACATGAAAGGAGAGCTCGTTCCATCGCTCTGATGAATTCATAAGTACACAAGTGAGGATACAACATGTTTTAATGTAACAGCAGCCAGAAGAGAGTGTAACTCAATGAGAGATTGTCATTGATGGTCAGGGGGTGGGGCTTGGGTTGTGATTTGCATAATCCCCCCCCTCTCTCCTCTGGGTCCTGTAGCAGCCTCACCCCATTTGCTGCTCCTAGAGTTACGCCCATGCTCCTAATCTTTTCTCTATATTTGCATGGATACCTGTTAAGGGGTGGGTCTGAAAGAGGAGGCCACAACTCATGCCACGCCCCAGAGGAGTGTTTAGCTTAGCCAAAAGTAGGCAGTATTTTCATTCAAGTACAGGCTTTGTGGATATGACACAACTTATTGCATCAGCAAACCATGTCCCCTCTCCACCCCAATGTTCAATGCTCTGATCTCCAGCGGTGTGAAGCGGGGGGCAATGAGAAGTGGGCGGAGCCATGATGATGTGATTTGACAGACATGTGTCATTGAGTCTCACAAGGGGGAGGAGCACATGTTGGTAGCTCCTTCTCCCAGAAGTTTAGGAATGCAAACCTTCCAGTTTGGGAATAAGAGGAAATCAGGTGGAAAGTTACCCTTGGGCAAAACCTTGCTGAATTGCAGGGGAGGTAAATTTCATCAAGTGCATCCAGTAGTAGATTTAATAGGGGATGTCTCCTAGTACAAGTATAAATAACAGTGTAATAGTATCGCTGGTCAGTATCTGTGTAATAATATAATAGTATTAGAGATGTCAGTATTTGATTGCAGCAAGGAAAAGCAAAGTATTCTCCCTGAATACAATGATATTATACATGTGACTTTGATAATCAATACGGTTTCCTCAACCAATTTTATTTTTTCTTTCAAACCCTGAATCTGGTCCATGTTGGCAAGTAATCAATCCTCTGACACCTCAGAGCTGTACATGAGCTACTGCTAATTAATAACGCTTGCAGCACAGTGCAAGGGTCTTATAACCTGCAGTAAATGTATGCTCATCAAAGCTCATCAGCCAGTTTTAGTGGTGTAGTTGGATGTAGCGCCAGCAGAGGGCGCACCAGTCACATCTTGCTTTAACTGTTGAGGCATAGCTGATACCGGACAAGTATGCTGGGACTCGTAGTTTCAGAACACCAGGGTAGACCAGGTTGGTCAGGTCTGCATATGCTACAATTGGGCTAATTGTAAAGTGTGTGGCATGGACCAATTTGGCAAAATGCAATACAAAACAATCCAATAACATTCTTACACTTATCGACCTGATCTCTTCCGGGGCAATTATACATAATCATGGTGAATATTAGGTAGTATGGTCTTGGATGCTCTATGCAATGTATACAGCCCCTTTTACTAGTATATATACATAATCATAGTGATCAGGGCAGGGGGGGGGGCACAAACAATACTGATCTATCTGTCTTGACAAAACTCAAGAGAGGGTACAACTACATGAGCTTTTCCTGGTGCCCTCATTCAAATAAAACAAAATGCTGTTCATATATATTTATAAATGATGAATTAAAAACCTTTTTGACTTTCTCCACTAGATGTCAGCAGAGAGCCACAGTCACACTACACACTGTCTTCCTCCAGAGATAAGTAGTAATACTGTTTATGTTATATTTATTTATTATTTTATTTATTTAACAGGTTTTTATATAGCACTTTACGTATATTATATTTATTTATTATTTTATTTATTAACAGGTTTTTATATAGCATTTTACGTATATTTTATTTATTTATTATTTTATTTATAGCACTTTACGTATATTTTATTTATTTATTATTTTATTTATTAACAGGTTTTTATATTAACAGGTTTTTATATAGTGCTTTATATAGCGCTTTACAATTTAACAATCAGTAGAAACAACACTGGGTAATAACAGACAGACTGGGTGAGTAGGACACATTATCACCCTGGTGAAGAGCTCTTCACAACCATTTCAGTGTTGTGTAAATTTACACCAGGTCTCACCAATCATACCAGACATCAGAACTTCTCCCTGCTGAGGATACCTATGTATTCTGATTTCACAATCTAAATGTTAAAATAGTAAAAAATGGTGATGGGGCGCTAAAGGAAAACCTAAGTAAAAGCCAGAAGAAGAAGTGAATAAGAGAAATCAATTATTTAGACTAAGAACCAAAAATAGAGTATTAAATATAATATAATAAAACAGATAAAATACAAGTTTCCTTTCAAACAATTAATTGCAGCAAAAAGACAGTAGATGGCAGTAGTGCTCCAATAATTAAAAGTTCAATGGATTCAGTAAGTACAAAGTATCTTGCACAGAAGTCTCAAATTAATCTCAAATTAAATAAATAAATAAATGTTTCAATAAATTGGAAGAAAAAGTCACATAGGGTCTCTAAGGATGTGCTGATCCTCAAGATGTAATGTTCATAGAATGATGGTCTTCCCAAATATAATTATTTTCTTTCCAAAGCCAAAGTTGTAAATCTTCATACGATGACAGATGCAGAGATACCATCAAGGGTAGTCTATCCCCACACTTTAATATCCACCCGTAGTGAATCCTTAACGAGGAGGGGGTTAAACCCCAACCTCCCCCAAAGGGGCAGGGAAAAGATGAAACCAGAAGAGAAAACGGAGGATCAGTATCAAAAATGTATTAATCAAAATCAGGTTAAAAGGATAAAAAGTACAAAAATCACACACAGACAATAAGGCAGGCAGTGATAAGGACATGTACCTGGATGAACAATACAACAGGACCGGACTGCTAGAGATGTAGGAACCCGGGATCAAGCAGCTACGGAACCTGTGGACACGATCATACAAATCAACTGCTCTAGAGACCCCCGCCGACGCGTTTCAAATCACCAGGATTCTGATGCCTTGAAAAAGAATCCTGGCGATTTGAAACGCGTCGGCGGCGGTTGCAAGGGCAGTTGATTTGTATGATTTTTTTTTATTTCTCTTATTCACTTCTTCTGGCTTTTACTTAGGTTTTCCTTTAGCGTCCCATCACCATTTTTTACTATTTTGTCTTTGTATATATTGTTTTTGTGGTACCCTTGGTGATATAGGGCTGCTGTTAGTTATAGGCCCACGCGCCTTCTGCCCCTTTTGATTATATCACAATCTAAATGTGCATTATTCAGGTAATTACCCTCACCCACTAAGCCTACTTATACAAGACACGCCTCCTCTGAGCAGAAGACATGCCTCTTCTGGCTGATACAAGACACACCTCCTCTGAGCACAAGACACGCCTCCTATGTGTGGGGTGGGCGGGGCTTGCTGAAGAAAACTACCCTATATGTAATTTCCATGTAAGGTAACTGACATTGGGACCGGGATGAGATGTTCAGCAAAACTTACCCCAAAACAATCCTGTGGGCAGATTCCACCTAGATATTTTGGAATTAATCATAAATAATAGTTCTTCCTTTTGCGCTCTGACACTATAATAGCCTGCTAGAATTACTTGTAACGAAATATTGCCGGACTTTGCAGATATCCCTCTGAGATCAGTCTATCCAGAGAACGTCTTCTAGAACAATCCGCTGCTTTACATTATGAAAGCCCCGCACCTCATTGTGGAATTAAATATGCAAATATATGCATAATGTATGCAGAAAATGCACAAGAGATGTCACACTGTACAGAGCCTTCACATCCAGAGCTCTCATCTCCTACTACAGACACTGAACCTGACCAACAGCCAAAACAGCCAAATCTGCCCCGGGGCAAATCATGATGCAGTGTGAGGGGTAAAAATGCATTGTCAGTTATTATATATAGGAAGTGGAGCCAGAATATATCTGTCACTACCTGCTGCCCCCATCCCCCTCCTCACCTGTCACTGTCACATACACCTGACCTCACTAACACATCCCTCATCTCCTGATATACTCTGTGCTGCTGTGACCCTGCTCCTTCCACTATATAACACACCCTCGTCTCCTCATATACCCTGTGCTGCTGTGACCCTGCTTCTTCCACTATATAACACACCTCTCATCTCCTGATATACTCTGTGCTGCAGTGACCCTGCTCCCTCCACTATATAACTCTCACTCATCTCCTGATATACTCTGTGCTGCTGGGACCCTGCTCCCTCCACTATATAACTCTCACTCATCTCCTGATATACTCTGTGCTGCTGGGTCCCTGCTCCCTCCACTATATAACTCTCACTCATCTCCTGATATACTCTGTGCTGCTGTGACCCTGCTCCTTCCACTATATACCTCTCACTCATCTCCTGATATACTCTGTGCTGTTGGGACCCTGCTCCATCCACTATATAACTCTCACTCATCTCCTGATATACTCTGTGCTGTTGGGACCCTGCTCCATCCACTATATAACTCTCACTCATCTCCTGATATACTCTGTGCTGTTGGGACCCTGCTCCATCCACTATATAACTCTCACTCATCTCCTGATATACTCTGTGCTGTTGGGACCCTGCTCCATCCACTATATAACTCTCACTCATCTCCTGATATACTCTGTGCTGTTGGGACCCTGCTCCATCCACTATATAACTCTCACTCATCTCCTGATATACTCTGTGCTGTTGGGACCCTGCTCCATCCACTATATAACTCTCACTCATCTCCTGATATACTCTGTGCTGTTGGGACCCTGCTCCATCCACTATATAACTCTCACTCATCTCCTGATATACTCTGTGCTGTTGGGACCCTGCTCCATCCACTATATAACTCTCACTCATCTCCTGATATACTCTGTGCTGTTGGGACCCTGCTCCATCCACTATATAACTCTCACTCATCTCCTGATATACTCTGTGCTGTTGGGACCCTGCTCCATCCACTATATAACTCTCACTCATCTCCTGATATACTCTGTGCTGTTGGGACCCTGCTCCATCCACTATATAACTCTCACTCATCTCCTGATATACTCTGTGCTGTTGGGACCCTGCTCCATCCACTATATAACTCTCACTCATCTCCTGATATACTCTGTGCTGTTGGGACCCTGCTCCATCCACTATATAACTCTCACTCATCTCCTGATATACTCTGTGCTGTTGGGACCCTGCTCCATCCACTATATAACTCTCACTCATCTCCTGATATACTCTGTGCTGTTGGGACCCTGCTCCATCCACTATATAACTCTCACTCATCTCCTGATATACTCTGTGCTGTTGGGACCCTGCTCCATCCACTATATAACTCTCACTCATCTCCTGATATACTCTGTGCTGTTGGGACCCTGCTCCATCCACTATATAACTCTCACTCATCTCCTGATATACTCTGTGCTGTTGGGACCCTGCTCCATCCACTATATAACTCTCACTCATCTCCTGATATACTCTGTGCTGTTGGGACCCTGCTCCATCCACTATATAACTCTCACTCATCTCCTGATATACTCTGTGCTGTTGGGACCCTGCTCCATCCACTATATAACTCTCACTCATCTCCTGATATACTCTGTGCTGTTGGGACCCTGCTCCATCCACTATATAACTCTCACTCATCTCCTGATATACTCTGTGCTGTTGGGACCCTGCTCCATCCACTATATAACTCTCACTCATCTCCTGATATACTCTGTGCTGTTGGGACCCTGCTCCATCCACTATATAACTCTCACTCATCTCCTGATATACTCTGTGCTGTTGGGACCCTGCTCCATCCACTATATAACTCTCACTCATCTCCTGATATACTCTGTGCTGTTGGGACCCTGCTCCATCCACTATATAACTCTCACTCATCTCCTGATATACTCTGTGCTGTTGGGACCCTGCTCCATCCACTATATAACTCTCACTCATCTCCTGATATACTCTGTGCTGTTGGGACCCTGCTCCATCCACTATATAACTCTCACTCATCTCCTGATATACTCTGTGCTGTTGGGACCCTGCTCCATCCACTATATAACTCTCACTCATCTCCTGATATACTCTGTGCTGTTGGGACCCTGCTCCATCCACTATATAACTCTCACTCATCTCCTGATATACTCTGTGCTGTTGGGACCCTGCTCCATCCACTATATAACTCTCACTCATCTCCTGATATACTCTGTGCTGTTGGGACCCTGCTCCATCCACTATATAACTCTCACTCATCTCCTGATATACTCTGTGCTGCTGGGGAAACTATTACTTCCACTATATAACACATCCCTCCTCACTGGAGTTTCGGATCCTAGCACAGAGCTGACTCCTGATAGGACCCTACATCAGTTGCTGTTGGTTATTATAGTGGGGGGAGGGGGGGGGGACTATTTCTGTCTGACAATGCTCTGTGTACTATCTGAGACGGCTGCTGTCTCTTACACCTGTCAGTGGCATCCCAGGGCCTGCCTGCAGGGGGCAGTATCTGATGACACTGAGGAGGGTGATAATGATTCTGTGCAGAACATTTACAATACCTATCAATAAAATGCTGTTTTTATTGATTGTACAAAATTTGGTGTTTCTTTTGTGTGTAGCGCTTCCAGGAAACTATTTCTCAATATAAATGCCAGCATCAGTATTTATTGAGTGTTACAGTGTCAGTGAATAAATCCTTTCAGTGTTATTGTGGAGACTGTGAATAGGATCCGCTGACTTCATCACCTTTATAGAAGAGATAAAAGTAGGTGACGCTGCAGCTGATTCACAAGAGACCAAAGTGTATTATTCATTTCTGTCTCCATTATTGAAGCCATGATGTCTTAGATAACTGCCAGTCTTTGATTACAGGTTGGTCTCCATGAAAATGGCCGCCTCCATAGGCCTCAATGCAGGGAAATAGGGGACAATTTCTGAATTTTACCAAAATGACTTTTGGAACTGAATCAGCATCAGGGAGATTGGCAAACACTTCAGGGAGTCATGGAGTCACATGATATTTACAGAGAGTTGCCAACTATGTGCTAATGTTCTGGTCTGGACTGGGTTGTTTTGCTGTAATAAGCCGGGTCAATGACTACAGACATCTACCCCTCTCTTCCTCCGAAAACAGGCCTCCAAGCAGTGAGTTGCGCCTGAAGATCCATATTTGCAGTGTGAAATGACATTAAGACGCTTTCCGCTAACAAACGTACGTCCCAGTCTGGAGCAGGCCACAAATGGAACAGGAAAGGGGCGTTTTTTCTTTAAATTGCATATGTTTGGGAACATGGCCACAATAGTGTCTGTTTTGTGTGAGTTCACAATATTACACACAACCCATAATAATATGTGGTATGTATCTCAGGGTTGCTGACTCTCCCGGAATGTCCGGGAGACTCCTGAAATTCAGGCAGTACTCCCGGTATCCCGGGAGAGCCAGCAAATCTCCCGCAAGTGACTTGAGGCCCGTGGTTTCACTGAAACCATGCTTTTGTGTAGCAATATGAGCAGGCGGAAGATAAACTAAATTTCTTAAGAAGATTGGCTAATTTGCAGTAAAGAATTTTATCTATATACTGTATAATGATCTCTGTGTATATAGTATACTATATATATACTGTATAATGATCTCTGTGTATATAGTATACTAGTGTTGCCAGGCACAGGAAGGGACTTGATGACGCAATCTGCGGCAGCAAGCCCTGTCCGACCCCTATTTCAACTAAAAACGGGTCAGTATGAGCAAGGGGGCAGAGCCTGATGACGCGATTCGCATAACCGCATCATTACGCCCCGCCCCCTCCATGCGTCGCTAGCTTCTCTCCGGGATCTCCCGGAGAGAAGCTGCCAAAAGTCGGCAACCATGATGTATCTATCATTACCAAACCATAGCACTTATTATGTTTTACAATATTTCTGGATAACAGACACTCCAACATGACCCCTTCCACCAGGTACACAATACTCCGCTCCTGAGCTTCCAACTGTCACTCACTTGGATTTAATGAATTAAATGATGTTTAAAAAACGCAGGTGGTTACCATAGTAACCGAGCGCTGGAATCTCAGGAGCAGAGTATTTTGTACCTAGTGGAATGGGTCATGTTGGAGATTGTTATCCCCAACCCAAACAACAGCCTTCATAGAGGACACAGCAGAGAAATCTTAAGAAATGACCAACCACGTGCATTAATCATTGTCCACATAAACTTTAGCAGAACTTTTTGTACCTGTCATTGTGACTGTCCTGTGGGGACTATAAAGGTCCCTGTCCCCTCCTCCCATGGTCTGGCAGTCCTGGCATTCCATGTGGGGACACTATCAGCAGCCAATGTAGCAGGGGCTCTAAATTTAGAAGACTCTGTAAGAGACGGCTGTGTCTCCTCTCTCGCCCCTCCTGTGAGACAGCAGATTTCGGAGAGGGAGGTCTCTGCTGCGCACCAGGTAAGTTAAACTTATAATATAGTATTTTATTTACATGGCTGTGGTCCTGTCTGGACCCTGGGTCCGAGGTGACGATGACAGACTATACCCATAGCATTTTCTATCCTGACTGGCTCTGTTGTGTGTATACGGATAGCTGGCAATAGGAGGGTATATAGCAGCTGTCCCCTCGTCTCAGTGGCTTGTCACACAGATGGCTTTGCTGGAACATAAAAACCTCAACCAGCTCCCGTTCTCAGTCCCCAGACTCCCGAATAAATTGCCTTCCTATCAACCTAATTTCCACATCTCCAGTCTCTGATCTGGGCTGTCTGCCCGGACGACGGCCTGTAACCGGGCGAAGATTCTGCCAATGTTTCGCCATTTGCATGGCGCAACACGATGACTTTGAATTCGAGAGCTAAAGCAATCACTAAGGTTGCAAAATGTGTCCTACAGGAAGGTGTTGTGGTGAGATGTATTGTTGTATTTTTGTGTTTGTTTTTATGTCATATTAATATACTATTTAGAACGTATTTATGTATTGAGCGATGTTGGGCCGGATACGGAATTAAACAAATAACGCATTCTGAATGTGTAAGTGCTCTGTGCGAGAGTTCTGCGCACGCCTGGATGCGGTGGTTACGCAACTCACTGCGAACAATCCCGGATTCCGTGCTGTAAGCCTTTTTTCGACAGTGGGGCGTGACAACCCACAGTGCGTGCGTGGCGTGTACATGCTGGGCAGGGATTTAAATCATACAGTGAGGGATTGAACCTCCCTTCGCACGGAGAGGAACTTTGCCCCCGCTGCGGATAAGTTCCGTTCGATCGGTGTACTTAAATCTGGCTTTGGTCCTTAGGATCGTATTCACGTTTAAGAGTGAAATAAGTACGCACGGCTTTGCAAAAATGCGCAACTAAATGGTAATGCGACTTCCCTCGTTCCTACAGATTTTAGCTGACTTCCGCATCCATAGAGCCACCTTAACTCTCTGTGCGTATATTTGTGCTTAAGTTGCTTAAGTCCGTGCGTACATTGTAAACCACACCCTTAATAGGTCTTTTAAATGCCTCCCCCCACCCATTACGCAGGTCTGGCGTGCCCCTTCGTATGTATCTCACTAAGTACGGAATTGAAGTCCGTGACGAAATCCAACGTAGCTTGCGTAAATAAAGTGACCTAAATAAATAAAAATAAAGTGAAAGTTTATCCGTACCTAAAAATACGCACGGGAAAACAACACTTATTAAGTGTGAAACGGCCATAGGGCCTGATCCAAAGGAACGGCCGCTAGGGGAATGACGTACTGCTCGTACGTATTTCCCCTATATTGAAGGTTGTGCGCATGCCTGGCGTATGTAACGTAAGTTATGTACGATGGCTCTTATGAAAAGGGGGCTTTCTCCCCCAGTACGCCTGTCGTATCTCCAACGTAGAGACGGAGATAGACATGCTAATTAGGGGACGGGGGCGGGGAAAGCCCTGTTACGATCAGCTATGCGGCCGCAAAGCTGATCGTAACAGGGTAGGAATCTGGACATGTAAGGGGCGTGCAATCCCAGCTACGATGCCGCCCTCGGGCGCCCGTAGGTCAGGATCCGGCCCATAGTGACTAACAATAAGATGTTAAAAAAATGTAGTAGATTTTGAAGAAAAATGTATTAAAAAGGTTATGAAGCATTTGGGGCTGGATCCAGACTTAAGTCAGTGCTTGAAATGAGTTACTCCTGGGCTAAACCATGGTGATTGCAGGGGAGTCATATTTCATCTGTTCCAAACAGTATAAGAGATGAGAGGGGATG
>WWET01006035.1:31192-44176 GCA_011038615.1 Limnodynastes dumerilii
CTCTCTCTCTTCTCTCCCTGCATCTCTCTTTCTCCCTTTCCTCTATATTATTACTTTTCAAAGCTGTGGATCCTGTCTGCAGGAGTTACACTTACAACATCTTTGAACACTCCTCTAGACTGCACAGCAACATACACAGTACACTGTAGTATTAAAATAAAACACCTTTATTTTTACATTTATTTTTTATATTTGTATTTTTGGCTGTATATTTTTATTTTTTATTTTGTTCATTGTATTTAATTTAATAAGCTTCAAATAAGAAAATAAAATGAATAAAAATAAATATTTCAATATGACATACTAGGTCTGAATTTGAAAAAAGCAGATTTTCTATGTATTTGTATTTTTTTTTTATGTTTAAAAATAATTCTGCGGTGCAACATATGTATGTATTTATTTGTTTACATTGCTGTTGGTTTAAATTTGAGGATCGCTATATGTGTAAAAAAAATAAGTATTTTGTATTGTTATTTTTTTTATATTTATAAAAGAAAAGAGCGGACAAAAAAAACTGTGGCATTTTCTGCCCTTTAATTCTCTTCTGAGAGAAGCCTAGCTAGAAAACGCTGGATGAGACGCTCGTCTCATAACTCCCAGAATGCTTTGTGAATGACATGAAAAACACAAGTCTTGATGAGCCCTTCCCTCTCGACCTGTATCCAGATGGCTACCCCAGTATCGATCCGCTGGTAATATATAACATGATGAATGCGGACGGCTATTTCTGTCACCTTGAATATAAAAACCGCCAGTGTTTGCTGATTGAATCCCCTGCCATTATTTCCACTGCAGAAACAGGGATTTTTTTTCCCCCTCTCACAATGTCTCCTTCTGATGTGTTTTCATACCAAGGTTGTATACAGCACTGACCGCCATGGCGTGCGTATAATTGGAACTTGGAATGTGACCAAACACCAGAAAAAACATAGCTGAGGGGCTTTAGCTGAAGAAAATAAAAAAATATAAAATAAAAACTAAATGTAAAAATAATATGGACAGGAAGAAATGATAAAGAGCGAGTAACGTTACAGTGCAGCCGCCGAATAAAATCCTGTCTTATTCTGATCATATTCCTGGAGCTTAACCTCATACTGGGTGGAACGTGATAATGCATTATACAGAGAGCTGAGGCCAGGCAATAAAGTATATATATTCTATACGCTCTCAAGCTGAACTCGTGTTATAATAAAGAATAATTATAATGGTTTCCACATCGCTTCTGCTCATTCACACTGCATGATGGAGGTAAATATTGCAAAGATGTTACATAAATGTATCTGTATATATGTACATACACACATGAGATAGATAGATAGATAGATAGATAGATAGATAGATAGATAGATAGATAGATAGATAGCATATTGTTCATGGCATGGGGCTGTTCATGATATTGGGAGAAGTTGCTTTTTCTGCTATTTTTAAGTGATAATCGGAATGGTTGTTGCTGTTTTTTTTTTTACCTGTTAAGCGAAGAGATGTTGCCATGGCAACTGCTAATGCTAAGGGATAAAAAAAATCACTGTTGACCACAACACATTCCTTTAATATATCATTGTGCAGGATTAAGCTCACCGCGGCACCCATTTCATGTCATTTTTATACATGTGTTTTCCTGCCAGCTAAAAATATTTGTCCCATTTTACGCTGGGAGATCCGGCATTAAAGAGATGGGCCTCAGGCTGCTGGCAATTAAAAACAGGGAAAGCGGATAACTTAGTGACGGCAGCCCTTCATCAGACGAGCTGGGCAAAAATGGGGAAAATAATGAATTGTGAGTCTCAGATAAAGCTTTGTGTGGACACCTGAACTCCCGCTAATAAAGCTTCTGCAGGGGACACGGGGAAGTGTTGTCCTTAGCAACCATTCAAAGTCTAACTGCCATTTAAATAGTGTATTCTAAAAATGGATAGCAAGGATCTAATTGGTTGCTATGGGAAACATCTCCACTGTTTCCTTTAGATAGTTTGTCAGTCTGGCTTCAGGATTGAAATAGTGGCATGATGGGTACATAGCTTCCTGTAGGATTTATCTCTCTCTCATCCTCTCTCTGGACCTGATTCACACTTCAGAATTCGTATGATTTTAGGTGCGTATATTTAGGAGCGGATGCACTGCACATGTGTAGTAACTTTTATACGCTAATTGCGTTGGACTTAAGTTCGCAAATTCCGTGCTTATACACTACCAACTTAAAATCTCTAGGTTCGTAGTAACATACGCAAAAATGGGCGTTCCATGAATAATGAACTCAGCAGATAGGAAGATTTGGGGATTTGGGTGGAGGGAGGCATTTACATGAACGTGCGGTTATGCAGTTAAGTTCTTAAGTACTATCCCTACGCATTCAAATGTGAACCTACAGTTACGGGAGCCCTATGACAATCGATAGTCACATAATAACCTGAAAACCGGGGGCATGCCGAGGGAGTTTCATTGCTATTAGGTGCCTATATTTAGGAACCTATCGCATTCTTAAGTGTGAATCAGGTCCCTTATCGTTTTAGAGCTGCGTTTGAATTACAGAATTTGAATGCAAGGCTCCGAAATAGGTGATGGAAGGTCGGCCCCTGGACTTAGACGGGTGCCTTCACTGTGCATTGACTACAAAACAGTACATACTAAGGTCTCTAATATATACAGACTAGGGTTAAGTTAGTCAGCAGCCAATTACCCTTCCAGCATGTTTTTGGAGTGTGGAAGGAAACCAGAGCACCCAGTGAACACCCACACAGACACAGGGAGAACATACACACTCCACACAGAAAGGCCTAGTCCGGGAATCGAACTCACAACCTCAGCACTGTGGGCCTGATCCAGAGCTACGATGTAGCGCTGAGCGTGCTAACGCTCAGCGTTACATCGCTGACTCCCCTGGCACTCCCCCTGTGCGGGCGTATGGCCCCTTCCTTACGCCGGCTGAAGGCTACCCTAACTTCAGCCGGCGTAAGGAAGAGGCCATACGCTCGCACAGGAGCGTATGGCCGCTAAGCACGCCCCCCCAACCTCATTTACTTACCTTCCCCCGCCCACCAGCAGTAACGTGAGCGTAGGGACGCTGGAAGAACGTCCCCTCCAGCGTCCCCACGGCGCTACTATGGACGCCCGATCCTAGATCGGGCGTTTCCATAGTAACGCCGGGCAACATCTGCCCCGCGCATGCGCATTACGCTTATGGCCGCCGTACTAGCGACAGCGGCCGTAGCTCTGGATCAGGCCCACAGTGAGTAAAAATCAGCTTAAGTCTGGCACTATTATACTAAACAACATTACAGCATTGCAGCAAGACAGAGGTACGCGTACCATGGGTTGAGAACCCCTGCCCTAGATGAAACATAGAGAAGTGAAAAGACAACCCCAAATAAAAACAGAAAATAGATAGACATGCCCTAATCTAGACATAAAGAAGAGAGAACTGTGCTGAAATAGATGCATGTGCGTCGCCAATGAGAACAGCCCTTTTTACGAAAGGGCCACATTTAAGACCCCATTTCCGAAGATGTAGCTACTAAGAAACTTCCTGCCCTGTAGCATACAGGTAAGTGCTGCTCTCTGTAACCCCAACCCTTATGTTAATTCCTACCCTAACCCTCCCCTTACATTACCCTGACCCTCCCTTCCCCACAGCCTAACCCTAAGACTCCGTTCTCTCCTTTTCTCCCATCCATCCCCTCTCCACAGGAGGGTCTGTGGCGTGATTTTCGTAACGCTGCTATATTCTAAAATACAGACAATTAGCTGTCAGCAATGTGTATGTCTAAAATAAGTGTTTGCAGTGAAATAGACAGAGCAACATTTAAATACAAGTGCAGAGAATCAAGAGAGAGAGCTTTGAAAGATGTACAGCAGTCTAGACACAAAAGAGTGAAATTAGCAGCATCTAACTCTGTATAACAAGAGCCTCACCAGGGCCGTAACTAGAGGCGGGCAATAGGGGAAGACACACAGGACGCAAAGTGGAAGTGAGGTGGCAGTAACTTCATATTTAAGGTTAAACTGGTTACTAATTCAGGGTTGGGGGCTCCATTTTTTTGCCCCTGGTGATAAAATTTCTAGTTACGACTCTGAGCATCTCTATGTATTGTGCACTCTATTCAGAGACACTTACACACTTCACATAAAGACTGCAGTGACTATAAAACAGATAAAGATCTCTCTCTTATAAATTGATCCCAATGTTCTGCAGATCTGCTCAGTGTAAATATATGTCATTATGGGATGGAGCAGTGAATAGTGATGATAGAAGCTTATGGATGTTGCTTTATGAACCTTCACTCCTGTATCCCCAGACTCTGACCTAGCTCCCCATTTACCTTCACAGCTTCTCCTTGGTGTCCGATACGTATACAGAGAGCATCTTCATGGAGCCTATTCACCTCTCCTCCTCCGTAGCCGCCAAGAAGATCATAAGTGAAGGTAAACTCTGGCTAATGTCCACATTTCCCATCTTGTGCTCAGAATCATCATCTGTTGTCTGTGACCATTACAACATAACAGCAATGGCTTGTAACACGCTCCAAATCATGTCTCTTCTCTGGAAATTGCTTGTGGTAACATCTAAGATCCATAGGTTGTGTAATAGGATATAATAACAGGATAGAGACCGGAAACTTCCCTAATAAAAATAAACATAAATACTAAAAATTGCAGCGACGGAGAAAACACTGAACACAATAATCATTTTTTTCATAAGATTTAAGGTTTCCGCAGAGATGGAGATCTGCGTGTGGACGGCCGGCACTTCAGACAGAGCTCTCAAGTGGCTGTGACATGATATTACAATATCCCGTGTATCGTCATCCTGGACTTTGTGATAACTCGCTGATTGGCCGGATTAGTGAATATTTTGTGGAATTTACCGAATTGTCGGTCCAAAAAAAAAAGCCGCTCTGGCCGATAATCGTATCGTTTCTGCAGTTCCTATTAGGCAGGAGGGTGAAGAGCGCGCCACAGTGATCAGCCAGTGTATGGCCACTGTGTGATCTACCCTGCAGCCACAGCCATTTATTGGTCGCCGGGGAGATTCCATAGTGTTTGGCCGGGAAGTCGATGATGTTCCCGCCATGTTTGATGCGAATGTCAGCTGTATAATTTCAGACAAGATTTCGATTTAGAAAAAAATATATTTTGGGCTGGATACACTGCAAAAAAGATTGAATTTCCACTGCTGGATTGGGCTGATTTGCAATTACAGCTCCTTATTGTACATACAAGGAACAAAAGACAAAAGACGCACCAAACAAACAGTATGGGCTAGATTTACTAACGAGAAAGGAAACGTGGAGATGTTGCCCATAGCAACCAATCAGATCCTAGCTGACATTCTCCAGTCTGTAATAGGAAAGTGAGAGCTAGAATCTGATTGGCTGCTATGGGCGGCATTTCCGTTTTTCCTTACTCACTGCTTACTAATATAACACTATGGGCCAGATTTACTAAGCTGCAGGTTTGGAAAAGTGGAGATGTTGCCCATAGCAACCAATCAGATTCTAGCTCTCACTTTCCTATTACAGACTGGCGAATGTCAGCTGGAATCTGATTGGTTGCTATGGGCAACATTTCCACTTTTTCTTTCCTGCAGCTTAGTAAATCTGTCCCTATGTGTCATAAAAAGGAGGATTAGGTCACAGTGTAGATATATTGGGTTATCTCACCTGCCCAGAGTAAAGGCGCCTCCTGCTGGTGATTCCCTATCTGTTTGCTGTATGTGTGCTCAGGAGGTCTGCGGTAAGACACTCTGGGCCGCAACTTTACGCAACTTAGGAGCGTATTTTTAGGATCTTAGAAAACTGCGCATGCGTAGTAATAGTGCAACGCTGTCTACGTAGAGGTTAGGAGCGTAAATTCGCTAAGCGCGGACCTGTGAATCGATCGCAAGCACTTAAGATCTTAAGTGCTGTGGAAGTTTAAGATCTGAAGGATTTGCATGGAAATGGGCGGGGGGAGGCAGGGAGATGAGGGAAAGTGGGCACAGGCAGACACTTAGGATCGCAAATAACCGCAACTACTTCCCTTAAGAAAATATTCGATTAGACAGGAGTCATAAAAAACCAATCTGTCTGATAGAAACCAGTGGATCATTGAACGCTGCTGGGATTTCAGTGCCGGCCTGTTCATTTTCTAACTTCAGTACATCGGACTGGCATATCACATCCGTGTGGCCAACGTTAGTCATGTCCTGTAGCGTGTGCAAAGGATTGAGCTGAAATAGTGCGTAGTTATGCAAATATTCGGGTCTGGATGGGGCTGATTTGCAGTTACAGGTCCTTATTGTACATACAAGGAACAAAAGACGCACCAAACAAACAGTATGGGCTAGATTTACTAAGCTGCGAGAAAGAAAAAATGCAGGTGTTGCCCATAGCAACCAATCAGATTCTAGCTGACATTCTCTAGTCTGTAATGGGAAAGTGAGAGCTAGAATCTGATTGGCCGTCTACGTAGAGGTTAGGATCTTAAATTCGCTAAGCGCGGACCTGTGAATCGATCGCAAGCACTTAAGATCTTAAGTGCTGCGGAAGTTTAAGATCTGAAGGATTTGCATGGAAATGGGCGGGGGAGGCAGGGAAATGAGGGAAAGTGGGCGCGGGCAGACACTTAGGATCTCAAATAACCGCAACTACTTCCCTTAAGATCTCAAATGACAGCGCAGAGTTAGGATTAGTCAATGGTGGTCTAACTTTAAGATCTGCCGCTGTTTGCAAGGGGAGTGACTGTTTATGCAGTGGGCTGTAACCTGCTAAGATCTGAACTAAGGTGCGTATATTTGCGATCTTTTCGCAATCGCATCTCTGAATCATCCCCATAGTCCCCAAGTGCGATTCACATGTCCGTGCCTAAAGTCCCTATGTGCGTATATTCTACGTTACTTACATAAATAAAGTTACTACGCATGCGCAGTTATACCGTGCCTAAAAATAACGCACGCAACTTCGTGAAAACGGATCTGTGAATACGCCCTCACAATTGAACAGTGTGAAAAGTACAAATAGACTTGCACGCGTTTCATATATTGGAATAGACGCGGGACCTTGTGTGTCCTTGTTACTCTTACTATAAAGAGGCTGTTAGCCGACCCCTTCCGTCCCCCGTAACACTCCACTGATCGCGGGTAGTGTAGCCGCCGTTGCGTGGGCTTCTGTTATGAGCATCTGCGCAGTGAAAGTACAGAAACACGTGGCTGTATCGGGCCCATAATGCGTTTTAGAAAGATTTTGCAAAGTTCAGCCTTTTCTTTACGGCTCCCGTGCACACTGAAGCGGAGACTGATGCGACCGCAGAGGAGATGCATTCCTTCCCCACACCGTACATGGCAATGGGATTAATTTTCTAGGTGACTCAACCCAAGTGTGTAATTTTGCTACTTGTAACCATTGACGCCGCTCCCTTTCAGAGAGGAATCCGGGCTCCTTTTTTTTTTGTCTTAAATCCACCCAAGTCCTTTATTTGCTTTTTCGATGACCGTGACAATCCAATGAGCCACTTTTGCCTTTGAAGCTGTGTGATCATTTGTTGGCCCAGAATAAAACTGTTTTATCTGCCCTACGAGGCCGTTCAGAGCTGCCAATATACGTTTAAAGCAGGAGCGAAATCTCCAGTCTACCATGGCCGAGGAGCCTATTCCCGATGCTTGTTACAGATGGGATGAACTTAAATACAGAAAAACGCATTAGGGACAAAATTTCACGTCGTTGGATCCAGAATTCTGGACCAGATTCACAGTTAAGAAGCTGCCGCTATTTCCGTGCGTATTTTTAAGAACGGATAACCCTTATTTATGCAATCTACGTAGGATTTAGGAACGGAGGGCCGCATTCAGAGGGGAGCTGCGTGCATATTTTTAGGATCGGATCAACTGCGCATGCATAGTCACTTTATTTATGTACTTTACGTAGACTATACGCACGTAAGTACCTAATGGACGTACAGGTGAATCGCACTTGGAGACATACACACAGAAATCCAACGCATGGGAAAATTTACATAAAAGTGGGTGTGGAGAGGCATATAAATGAACATATGGAGGGGCGGTTATCAAGAAGCACACGGACGGAGCACGTATACGCACGTAAGTACACACGGAGTGGTGTAGGGACTTGTAAGTCCCTGACAGAACGTCCGGGAGAGGGGAGCGTCGGGGGTGTTGGTGGGTGTTTCCTTGCTCCGGCCACGCGAATAATTGTATATATAAAAAAATGGTTCTCTGAATAAGAAAAGTGTGTGGGGGAGGCATTTAAATGTGGTGAGCGTCCCCGCACCGATGGTTGTCATTGCGAAGTAGAGACAGCTGAAAGTTGCTTTTCACCTGTCACTATGGCAGCCATTTTAGATTTTTTTTTTTAAATGACTAGGGTCCAGATTTACTAAGCGGTGGGTTTTGAAACAGTGGAGCGTTTGCCCCTAGCAACCAATCAGATTCTAGCTGACATTCTCTAGAATGCAATAGTTAAATAAGATCTAGAATCTGATTGGTTGCTAGGGGCAAACGCTCCACTGTTTCAAAACCCACAGCTTAGCAAATCTGGACCTAGGGGCCTGATCCAGAGCTATGATTGCCGGCGTAAGATTGACTGAAAAGCCGATCTGCACATGCACCGGGCAGATGTTGCCTAGCTACGGCAATGCCCGATCGAGGATCGAGCGTCCGTTGCAGCAATGTAGTAACGCTGGAGGGGGCATTCCCCAGCATTACTGCGCTGCTGTTAGTGCAGGTAGGCGGGGGGATGTAGGGTAATGAAGCTGGGAGGGTGGCGCTGCAACGCAAACGTATTTAGGCTCGCTTATGCTGGCTGAAGTTAGGGTAGCCTTCAGCCGGCGTAAGCGAGTGTTAATACGCTTGGACAAGGGGGAGTGTCGGGGAGTGCAGCGATGTTACGCTGTGTGTTAGACCGCTCAGTGTAACACAGTAGCTCTGGATCAGGCCCTAGGTGATTATACAGTCGGCATATTCACCCATACATTTTCGAAAGCATCGCTGCTGCCCGACCACCGTAGATGTGAGTAACTTCTCCAGGAACGTTTAGGCTTAGGGTTAGGCTCTAGGGAAGGAAGGGTTAGGGCCATGGAAGGGGAGACTTAGGGTTAGGGGGGGTGTTTCAGAGATGCGATTGCGAAAAGATCGCAAATATACGCTATTAAGTTCAGATCTTATCAGGTTACAGCCCACTGCATAAACAGTCACTCCCCTTGCAAACAGCGGCGGATCTTAAAGTTAGACCACCATTGAGCAACCCTAACTCTGCGCTGTCATTTGAGATCTTAAGGGAAGTAGTAGCGGTTATTTGCGATCCTAAGTGTCTGCCCGCGCCCACTTTCCCTCATCTCCCTGCCTCCCCCCGCCCATTTCCATGCAAATCCTTCAGATCTTAAACTTCCGCAGCACTTAAGATCTTAAGTGTTTGCGATCGATTCACAGGTCCGCGCTTAGCGAATTTAAGATCCTAACCTCTACGTAGACGGCGTTGCACTATTACTACGCATGCGCATTGATGCGAATTTTCTAAGATCCTAAATATACGCACCTAAGTAGCGATAAATTCGCATCTCTGAATCAGCCCCAGGGTCAGGCTGTGGGGAAGGGAAGGTTAGCGTAATAGAAGTGGTAAGGATTGGTAAGGATTAGGGAGCGGGTTGGGGAATAAATCCTTACCTTTCGGAGCGCCGTGTTCAGTGCTCCTGGGATTGATTGCTATGTCTCTTCGAGGCAGAAGCAATTGTTTTCCCAGCCAGTTTGGATCTGGCTGGGAGAGAATAGCCCTATCGAAATAGGGCCATTCGCAATGGCGACCCACACCCCTTAAATGGGGCAGACAGGATGCTCTTTGCTAAATACGTGCAACTTAAAAACAAACATACGTACGGAAAGATAAGGCAGCCTATGGCCTTCTTAAGTCAGTTAAGAACATGAAAAATGATGGCGTGTCAAGGAAGTTGCCTCTTAGGTGCGTAGAATTGCCAACTTATCTTCTTCCTCGCTGTGAATCAGGTCCTTTATTTCCATTAGGTTCCAGATGTTTTTCCACACAGCAAATAGATCAGAACATAGATATAGCACATGTATATTGAGGGCGCGCTAATACAAACGACTCAATACAGAACCGAATGCAGGCGTAACCACGAAAAGGCTAATGGCTAAATATTTGCACCAGTCCAGCACCAACTGTGTTACCCTGCAGAATGCAACACTAAAGGTACAGAAATAATGCTTCTGCCTTGTAAAAACTCAACAAACAAACTATTGCCTTTTTAAACAACAAACCAATAAAATACAAAAAAAACTAATATATTAATGATGAATCTTATACCAGAAAATAAAAAACAGATAAAATTTTGACATCAGTAACATCAAAATGTATTGAAAGTTATGTATATTCCACAGGAACTGAACACTGTGAAAGTAGAGGTATAGAAGCAGATGAAGTCACACCACGACAGGGATAGAATACAGGAAAAATCTCTTATGCATTAAATTAAATAAAAAATAAAAATGAATTTCATTTGTTCAGTTTGGTAGTAATTTTATCCATGATGACTACGGACCTGATGCCGACCCCTGTGCGTGTTATGTATGTTTGCACATGAGAGGAAAGTGAACTCCCATGTTACCCGCGTCCCTTGTGCGGAGTACTGGACACCTACGTGTAAATGCTATCTGCTCCGCTCTGTCCCCCTCTCTCTCCTCCGCTCTGTCCATGCTCTCCTCTCTGCTCTGTCTGTACTCTCTTCCCCTCTGCTCTGTCTGAATTCTCTTCCCCTCTGTGTCGATGCTCTCTCCTCCAATCTGTTCCCGCTCTCTCCTCCACTCTGTCCTTCCTCTCTCCTTCACTCTGTCCCTGCTCTCTCCTCCACTCTGTCCCCGCTCTCTCCTCCACTCTGTCCCCGCTCTCTCCTCCACTCTGTTCCCGCTCTCTCCTCTGCTCTGTCTCCGCTCTCTCCACTGCTCTGTCCCCACTCTCTTCTGTACTCTGTCCATGCTCTCTCCTCCGCTCTGTCCCCGCTCTCTCCTCCACTCTGTCCTCGCTCTCTCCTACACTCTGTCCCCGCTCTCTCCTCTTTTCTGCCCCCGCTCTCTCCTCTTCTCTGCCCCCGCTCTCTTCTGTACTCTGTCCATGCTCTCTCTTCCGCTCTGACCCCGCTCTCTTCTCTGTTCTTTATTCCTGTTCTCTCCTCCTCTCTGTTCCCGCTCTCTCCTCCTCTCTGTCCATGCTCTCTCCTCCACTCTGTATCCACTCTCTCTCCTCCGCTCTGTCCCCGGTGCTCTCCTCTGCTCTGTCCCCACTCTCTCCTTTACTCTGTTCCTGCTCTCTCCTCCACCCTGTCTCCGCTCTCTCCTCTGCTCTATTCCCACTCTCTCCTCCTCTCAGTTTCTGCTCTCTCCTCCTCTCTGTCTCTCCTCCACTCTGTGGCCGCTCTCTCCTTTACTCTGTTCCTGCTCTCTCCTCTCCTCCACTCTGTCTATGCTTTCTACTCCTCTTTGACCCCGCACTGTCCTCTGCTCTATTTACACTTTCTCCTGAACTCTGTCTTCACTCTCTTCTGTGCTCTTTATGTCTGTTCTCTCCTCTTCTCTGTTCCTGCTCTCTCCTCTGCTCTACCCAGCTCTCTCCTCCACTCTGTGTCCACTCTGTCTCCTTCGCACTGTCCCTGGCGCTCTCCTCTGCTCTGTCCCCACTCTCTCCTTTACTCTGTCCCTGCTCTCTCCTCCACTCTGTCTCCGCTCTCTCCTTTACTCTGTCCTTGCTCTCTCCTCCACTCTGTCTCCGCTCTCTCCTCTGCTCTGTTCCCACTCTCTCCTCCTCTGTGTTCCTGCTCTCTCCTCCTCTCTGTCTCTCCTCCACTCTGTGTCCGCTCTCTCCTTTACTCTGTTCCTGCTCTCTCCTCCACTCTGTTTATGCTTTCTCCTCCTCTTTGAGCCCGCTCTGTCCTCCGCTCTATTTACACTCTCTCCTCTGCTCTCTTCCCACTTTCTCCTGCACGCTGTCTTCGCTCTCTTCTGTGCTCTTTATGCCTGTTCTCTCCTCCTCTCTATTCCTGCTCTCTCCTCTGCTCTGTCCCCCCTCTCTCCTCCATTCTGTCCCTGCTCTCTTCTCCGCTCTGCCACACTTTCTCCTCCTCTCTGTCCATGCTCTCTCCTCCGCTCTATCTATGCACTCTCCTCTGCTCTTAACCCTGCCAGCACTAACTAAATAAAATAACAGCTCCCCAGGGGTGTTTCGATTGTGGATTACACACAGCAGCATTCTCTATCTGCCTTCCATTCGGCAGTCAGATAAGGAAGGGTTGTCATTGTGCTGATTGGTGGATGACTGGAGCTATTTACCAATTGGAGTGCTGACAGCCATTCGCTGTATGTAAGAATGTGGAGAGACAGAGCGGAACCGCAGGAGGGGTAAGTTATATTTTTTTTTTACTTGGGTCTGATAATTTTTAGTTTGTGTGTGTGTTTATGGGGTCGGGTCTACAGTCTTCAGTCAGAGCTTTGTTTTATAGACTTTCCTTTACTCCCATTATAGAACTGAAAACGAAAGAGGTCAAGGTGGGTGTCATGGACCCTGAATTGCTGGTATCGGCCGAACAGCTTCTTGTGGAAGATCTGTACAACCGCGTCAAGGAGAAGATTGACGACCGGAGCTTGTTTAACACCCCATGTGTCATGGATCTACAGAGAGATCTCCTGAAGGACCACATGGAGTCTCCACTCAATGCTGTGGATGAAGTGTGGCCCAACGTCTTCATTGCTGAAAAGTAAGTCCTGAAGAAATAAACAGTGATGGCTGCTGGTAAAGCCCCTCGTGTAGGACCAAAGTCATGTCTGAGAACATGATTTCTACCAAAGCCATAGACCCATCCCACCCCCTAATACAATATATAGATCTAAAGAGACATTACATAGACATGATATAGATAGAAAAAATAGATAGATAGATAGATAGATAGATAGATAGATAGATAGATAGATAGATAGATAGATAGATAGATAGA
>WWET01006036.1:21093-31811 GCA_011038615.1 Limnodynastes dumerilii
CTACACAAAGAGGTCAGACACTGGCTGGAATGTTCCTCTGACATCATGGACTCTGTCAACTTTGCGGTCATAGCTCATCACGGGCTGCGCTGTCAAAGGGGGAGCGTAGAGATGGGGTGTTTACTGCTTCACTGCGCAATTTTTCCTGCTGTTGTGTCTTTCGGGATTTAGCCCTGTCCCAGTCCGTGCTTTCCGTCATGTTGTCCCACAGCACAGATGTCTCTGTGTCACTAATGTAGCCTTCATCTCCGGTGTAGTGTGTCGGGTACAGCAGTAAAGGCTCCACAGAGAAGGCACGCAGGTTCCGCGCTGGGAAATGAGATGCATAATCCGTGCTGGAAGGAGATAATTACAGCACTGGGTTATGAATGTACAATAAGAAGGGCCAAATAGATTTACATGTATCAATACCATCCGTAATTAAACCCAAGGGCCTGTAGGCCATAACATTAAGCATGTTGGAGCATCCGGATCCTGAATTGCGTACGACAAGGCACTTACACGTTCTGAATGTGTAAGTACTCCATGTGTGTGTTCTGCGCATGCATGCAAATGGCGGCTATGTGTAGAATACACTATTAACGATGCTGAAAGTAACCCGTAACACCCGAGGCCAGTCCACAGAGAGGTCAACACCAATTTAAATCATTGATGTCCCATAAGGTGCAGTTACCTGCCAAAAGCTCCTCTGAATCCTTGGTACATAGATAATGGAAATGAATTGCAGAATTTACTGCACATAGACACAAATAAGGCAATGGTACGAGTAGATTATCCGCTGTTTTGCTCTTATGTGCGTCACTTAATGTAGTTTAACCCCACAGTTTTCTTTTGTATGTTTTTTTAAACAAGAAAAAACATTTTCTGCTTGATAACTTCTGTGAAATGATACCCAACCATTAAATATTTTATAGCTATTATATCTAAGGGCCGGATCTGACTTCTCTGATTGTGACCCATCAAGTCTTAAGATAAATCACACTTTCAACTGAGGGGTTCGGTTTGTTACTGGAAGTGTGTGCACCATGGCACTACAGTGTACAGTATAGATGCAACCTCTCTATGGGTAACTATCCAGACTTCTGTCCCACCGCCATTTACTGTAACAAGATTTGGAAAACTTACAACAGGCCTCTGTCTGTTTGATTAGCTGTGTGATAGAAACATAGAAAGTGACGGCAGGTAAGAGCCACATGGCCCATCCAGTCTGCCCAGTTGTTTAATTTAAAGCTATCCTGACCCTAGACCCTATCTACCCTCAATTTAGTTTGAGATTTAGGATATCCTTATATTTATCCCAAGCATGTTTACACTGTTCCTAGTACAATACTCCCTATTCCAGTCCCAATGGAGGTTATAGACACAAATTAATACAGTTGTATATGTGATCTTGTAAATCAGATGACCAAGTAACTTATTCTATTGTTTTAAGAGATATTGCACCACATTTTGAAACTCTCCACCAATTACCGAATAGAGATAGACAGTGACTGTATTACTGAGCTGCCTCTAGTCATAGTGTGTAATGAGCTTGGCCATACATGGTATCTGTAGCACTCACATGGGATGTTTGTCATACATGACCGGGAGAAACTCATCCACAGGAAGCATCTTGCTCAAAGGTTCAGCATCCAGCAGTTTCCTTGCCCCCTGCAGGGAGATTAGGTAGCCAAGGGTCCAATAGGAATAATCAGACACCACCAAGTTACGTATCCCAGGAACAGACTCTTCCGGTTCATCCACCTGCATTCGCTTTCTACCCAGATAACTGCAAAGAGCAAACACATGGGCAGCAGTCAGCAATTATCTTTTATGAAAATCGCAGACAAGCCTCATGTGGCCAGTTCACCAAAAGAAAGATGGATAATGGTTTGGAGTATAGGATAGAGAGAGAAACGTGTTATTAGAGTTATAAATAGATCAATAAACTTTAAATAGTGAAATAGGGAACCACAGGTTCAATAAAACATAATATACACAGGAAGCTATTTAGCAAGCATAATGTAAAATAAAAAATAAAAAAAAAAACACAAAGTTTTCACACTTTTTTAGGGGAAAATTGAGTTTTATTGCAAAAGGGGGCAAACCCCTCATTTTCCGCATAAGGGCTCTCTCCCCATATTACTCTATGGGGCTGGAACCCTTACCAATTTTAGCACAATGCTTTGGGTTGATTGTTGTAAAGAATTTGCAGACAGACTGCAAGATATGGTCAATATGCAAGATGAACTTAGAGAGATCTCCAATTAGGATCTAGATACTGCAATCAATGACCTGGAAAAAGAAATACTTCAAGAAAATCATATTTGGTGGTAGACAATCTGCCTAGAAAAATATCTTGTGGATCAAATTATCCCAAAGGGCTTTAAAATTGTCAAATATTCTCCATTTATAATGCCTCCACTACCTCCAAAGTTGATCCTTCTCACAAATAGAACGTATTTTGAAAAAGAGAAGAAAATATCTTGTATGGTCAGATAAAAAAAATGAAAATTAACAAGTAAAGTCCTTCATAAACCTTGAGGATTTAAAAATAATGAACAAAGAAAACAAACAAAATAGATTTGTAAGAGAGAGGAAAACCACAGCAATTAAAGATAGTAACCATGAAGAACTTCAGGCACAACAAATAGAAGCAAACATTAAGAATATATAAAAGAAGTGGAGAGTAAGCTGCAAAGGGGAAAGGAAAATAATAATTAAAAGACATCCTAAGAAACGCCTTTCAAATCACCACCAAATACCCGGGTTTTTGACCAAGGTATTTGGTGGTAATGTGAAAGGTCCTATATTTGTAAAACTGGGTCTAATGACCTGGCATTCAGATTCAGGAAAAAATAATTTAGAACTTTATTTCTCCTTTTTGGTCCACCTGCAGACTAGAAAGGAGACAGGAAACTACTAAATTCATAGTGGTGAATAGTGAAACTGCAGGTGGACCAATAAGGAGACAGACAACTACTACAAAAAAAAAACGCTTACTCTTGTTGTAATTGCCTGTCTCCTTTCTGGTCCTCTTTTTTTAAAAGTCTCATGTATTATGTGCAAAAAGTTAAGTCCTCTTCATTTTTTTTTAGCCAATAAAAACTCCTCTTTGGAAATTAATGGTACATGTGAAACGATCAGACCATGAATTTCCCGAGTTATAGGTTAACTTTTTTTTTTTTTTGTTTAAACACGGCAACCCACTGGGCAATAACCCAGGTTAAAAATTCCGTGTTTTTCAAGGATGGTGATGGGAAACGGTATTATACACCCAAAATGGAGGAAAGGGCACCGATGAAATATATAAAAAAAAAAAAAATATCTCAATCTTAATTTCTTTAATGAATTGAATACGGACGAAACTTCCATTCTACAAAATGAACTAAAATATACTCTGACGGCCAATATGAACTTTACGGACATACTAAAATTCTTGAGAAAAATATCTTAATTGGAGAAAATATCTTCTCAAAGAAATAACCATAATGAAATAGAGAATGTAGGGAGAACATAAAACAAATTAATTGTTTAAAAAAAAATCCACGTTTAACCCGCTTTAATATAGGAAACTTTAACAAATTTAAGTGAGGGATGAAAAAGAGAATACTAGATAGTAAGATGAAACATAGGACCGGATCAATTACCTAAGAACGTTAGCCCACTTATGCATGCAAGGTGTGGGCTATATTGGCATGGACCCTCCAGATGTTATGTAAAATTTGTGATAGTAACTTCTATGTACAGAACTTAGTTCCATACAATAGGATTTCCAGCCAATGGAGTGGTTCTTCCCCTCTGCCCGCACAAATTACAGAAGATGGGCGGGATGGACGGGGAGATGTTCATTTTATAGCAGGGGCCGGGTTTCGTAGATACGCGCAGATCAGCAGCCATACAGACCACTGATCGGCACATTTCACTTAAGGTAGACTTATGGCAGCATAAAGGCCATAAAGCCTGCATGAGAGAGGGGAGTGACAGGGGGAAGATAACTCTTCTCTCTCATTCATACTGCCAGACTCCCGCACGTACAGAAAGCAGGGATGAGGAGACAATGAACTATACTACAGTAGAATATCATAGTACCCAAGTTCTTTGTATCCTATACACACACACACACACACACACACACACACACACGTGGAGGTGCACCCTGGTGGTAAAGAAGAAATTGCCAACTTTACATTACTACAAAGCTAAAGGGTGCTTTAGGTAAAATGTTTGGGTGGAGTCAGATAAGTGGCAGATTGGGTACTCTAAAACGACTGAACGGTCACTTTCAGGAGCCTGGTAATTTTGGGAAGCCATTTTGGATGAGATTTTTACAGAAGATTCAGTGACATTGACTACAGGAGTTTTATAGAGCAAAAAGCCAGAACCAGCAAAGCGGAGCAGGGATAGAGCACCTCTACAGCCTGGCGTTCCACCTGCAGCATGTATCCCCCACCCTGGCCCTGGTTCTCATGTACAACTAACAGTGCATGTTTTCCAGATCTCCTCGCTGGATCAAACCTGGATCAACGTGTTCAATACTGACTGCCATTTGTGAAAAGATGCACAGGCGATACGCATTATATTATGAATATAAGGACACCTGGAAAACATGCGCTTGTTAGTGGTTCCTGAGGACCATGGTTGAGAAATGCTGCTCTAGTATATTTTAAATAAACATACAGAAAATAATTACATAGAAACATAGAAAGTGACGGCAGATAAGAGCCACATGGCCCATCCAGTCTATCCAGTTGTTTATTTAAAACTATACTGACCCTAAACCCTATTTACCTTCAATTTAGTTTAAGATTTATGATCTCCTTATATTTATCCCAAGCATGTATACTCTGTTCTACTGTGTTACCATCTACCACCTCAGATGGGAAACTATTCCACTGATCTACCACCCTTTTAGTGAAGTCATTTTTCTGCACATTTCCTCTGAATCTACCACCCTCCAGACTCAGTCTACTTGTAAAATCAGAGAGAGAGAGAAAAAGAATAAATATCAACTTGAATAAAGGTCTTTAGGAGCCAAATGATGGCTTCTTTTACTGCACACAATAGGTCCTGTCTCTTGCAATTTATGCGAAGGTTGGACAAAGGAAGAATATCAGAAATGCCAAAAGTCAATGACCACTTTTTCTTGCCAGCTTCAATCAGGAAATAATCCAGATTAACACCAATGCTATATAAAACCACCGATATGTCAAACAAACTTTATGTGAATGATCGACAGGAGACATTCACAAATTCTGCCATGTCCGTAGGATTAAGTATTCAGGACAAGATTTTAATAAAAGAAAAGCTCTACAGAAATGAACATTAATAGAAGATGGTTAACACCCAGGAGACACCCATTCCACGTTAAAGATATGGGAAATTTCAAAACATTATATTACATAATATAGAACCGTTACTAATAAATATCTCAGATCCTGCAACTTCCTCGTTGCAGTCCATTACATCATTGAAAAGAGTAGAGAGAAATAAATATATTTAAGCTGAAATTTATTATGTTTGTCCATTAACATTACAAGGTTTTACAATTACTGTTTGTATTATTGATTTGATTTTTGAAATAAGGGAGGAATTATATATATTTTTCCATGTAACTATGAGGAAATGTTTTATATTTATCTATTACTTAAAGCCACCCACATTCCTTTGTAATGAAAGTTCTGTGACGATCAAAACGCTTTAGATGTGCATGTGGGAGACTCTGGGTAGTTACTGATCAATTGTGAATTATTGGCTCACTATGTCTATCGATCAGTTATTCGGGTATGTTTACTTCTCACTCCTGACAAATAGGAACATTGACATACCATTCACATCTTTAATACGCTATTCTTTACTTACAATATGAAAATTCTGTTTTTAATACTATGTTTCAATAACTTGTTTTGTTATGAAAGAACAGATTAGTTTGTGAAATGTGTTAAAATATACAAAATAAAAGTTTTCTTTACCAGATATAATACTCACATGAGATCCCAGTCTAGTTTTGCTTTCTCCACATCCTGCAGAAGGTTCTCCAATCGCCTCTTAAAGAAGATTTCAAACCGTAGGTCATCTTCAAACACAGCCGAGATGGCAAGCGAGCGCTCCGAGATCTACACGGACAAGTGGAAACCATCTTGAATACACATTATTTCGCCAGGTTCCATCATATGTTATGCCATGGTAGTTTCTCTCTATAGTTCTGTTAGCGACTGCAAATGCTGTGCTATGCTTTTTACTTTAAACAGAGCAGCCACATGCCATATTCAAGGGCAACTGTAATAAATCTGCCAGGCACACCAAATGGCAAAGGAGGAAGCTAAAATCAAAATACTACATACATAGTGAAATAAAAAGTAATACAGAATTGGTACTCAAAGTCATTTTTGCCATAACCAATTACCACTCACCTCTTTCCAGATGTTGTAGTGGCTGAGAAAACAGCCCATCTCTCCGCGGGTCAAAGGGCGTCCGTGATATGGATCCTTGTACCCTGGAAGCATCTTTATACCCATAGCAGTAACCTGAGATTCATTAAGAGACCTGGAGGGAGAAAGAAACCAGAGGCTTAAGGGGGGGATAATTAAAGTATCCCAGCGATGCAAAAACCAACCATTTCCATCCAATACAGAGAAGGAAAAATGACAGCTGCTCCTGCCATGTACAAATGTATAGTCTCTCAGTCTAGTCACAACCCCTATGTCAATAACCACAAATATACTGGATGTAGATCGACTTCAATGGATGTATCAGGAAAGGTCTGGTTACTGACACATGTGTCTGGTTATAGCCACACCCACTGACAGTAACCACATCCACCATGTTAATTACCACACCCACTAAAACAATTGCCGCACCCACTCCAGTTGAAAGGATAAAGGGGATCAAAGAGCACCAGCTTTGCAAAGGCCAGATTGAAAGAAAGGGTATATATATCTGTATAAGATTAGCATGCGCTAAAGCCCTCACTGTCATAACTATACACTGGCTTACTGACACATAAACATACAGGGTCCAGGGCCCAGAACCATGCAGATAATAGTGCAACCACTTCCATTATTTGCTTTAAGGCTTAATAAAACACACAAACAGCATTTATCTAGAGGTACTAGGAATGGACAGACCATTTATATTTACCTTTGCACACATATCATATATTTTATTAGAAGCGCGGCCTGTGTTTTGTTGTTTCTATTACTAGTTTTACTTTGGGAGCCTGACCCCTCCCCAATATGGCCGCTGCACACGGTTCAAATGGCAGCAGTGTCTTCCCACACTCACCTACAGGAGGTGCCTTGACGTTGGGCAGGTGAGCTTAACCCAATATAGCTATATTGTGACCTACACCTCCTTTTTATGTATCTGCTGACACATAGGGCTGGATCCAGACTTAGTTAAGTGCTTGAACTTAGTTACTCCTGGTCTAAACCATGTTGATTTCAGGGGGAGTCAAGTTAATTGTATTCTTTGCATGCAGGGATATATCTTTGAATTGCTTACTGCACACAGATACTGACCAGCTTTACGATCACACTGTTGTTATTTAGACTTGGGCTGGGAAAAATCACCTCTCAACTCTAATACTGTTTGCAGCAGATGAAATATGACTCCCCTGCAATCAACATGGTTTAGCCCAGGTGTAACTAAGTTCAAACACTTAACTAGGTCTGGATCCAGCCCATAGTGTTATATAATATTTTTATGGAGCACCGGGCCTGTCTTTTGTTCCTTGTAGTTACAATTATGGATCTCCTGTGTTCCCTGTGTTTATACTTGAAATTGATCTGGATGAAACAACCTCCAATCTGCTAAATCCTTGCCGACCCAAGATGACCGTCCTATTTCTCCCTGGCTCCACTACTGCCCTTCACTTACATTAACTTTCCTTATCTTCATCTCCCCCTAGTGGCCGACATCCTCTTATTACATACCGATACATTTATAGCCTGTAGTGTTTAATAAAATTATTGTTTTATCAAAAGGAACAGAGCTGCAGTCACTGAGAGAAAGGTAATGATTTGTAAACAGGATACAAGGTAGATTTAAAGGAGATTTTCCATAGAGAACAATAACAGTAATATTTCTTGACAAATGTAAACTATCGTGTGACACATGTAAGGCAGGAACCATTAGGGGCATTGCATAGTGTGGAACCAGTGAGGAGGAGCTGGCTATTTTATCCCAGGAATGTTAAGCAGCTGGAGCTCAGAGACAGCTGGGCAGAGGAAGGGTAAAGCACCAGTAAATCTGTAATAGAAGTATGAGCACATTGACACAAATTCTGTGGTTGAGACAAAGTTTCCTGGCTGGAGGCCAAGAGGTTCTTCTAACCACTGGGAAGAACTCTAAGAGGAGAAAGAGAAACAAGGGGGGGTGTGCGACCAAGTCTCAGGGTGTAAACTCGGATATATTCACAGATGGACAACTACTGATTATATGTTGCAAGGATATTTACTAACAAGCATGTGAAGAGTGCAATAAAGCATTCTGGGTAGTATCATCCTCATAAGAATATAGCAGCAAACTGGTAACAAGTGAAGGATTAGTATTCATAGGAGACTGCCAGAATCTGTCCCCTACAGCAATATTTACTCCACTGCAGTATAGAGCTACAGCCTGTGCTTCATACAGAACACTATGGAGGAGACACATCAGCAACTTCATATAAATGGAACCTTGTACTAGAATTCAGTGATCCTCCAGCAGGAGGCAACGCCAGCCCAGAACAACAAGGGTGGAACATAAAAAGAACTGTAAAAAATGACTATTAAAGAACCTTGTATCCAATAATCCCTGAAATAAAGAAGATAAATGTGGTAAATATCCAAAACCCTCTAAATCAAAAAGATATTTAGAAATAAAATTAGGATTCACAAAATAGAAACAGGTTCCTGGAATGCTCCAATATTGGTACATTACGTGCCGATTTGAAAGTGCTGCGCTAATGCGCACGCGTAGTAAATATTTTACGCTATCTATGTCGCCATTCGTTACCTAGATTGCGTACATGCGGTCTTAAAAGACTACGCGTGCACATTAGCGTAGCACTAACAAATCGGCACGTAACTTACCAATACACGTATTTGTGAATCCGGTCCAAGGTTCATAGATCCGGAAGCAACATCTGTATAGTGACCAGCCTATTAGAAAAGTGTAAGAGGTCAAGCTAGGTCAATAAATGCTAGACCTCAAATCACATAGGAAAACAGATGCTCAAAAAGACACCAAAAAGGATCGGTAAAGAGATTATTCTAAGAGGAGAGTTAAAAAAAAAAATCTGAATCACTCAGACGGAACGGTTGGAGAGCGGGACGGGACGGTTTGGGGCAGCTGGGGACTGGAAATCTTTGCAGGTACAGCCAATGTCTTCTGTGCCAATCTTATAATCAGAGGTCATAAGCAGGCCAGACTATCTGGCCATCCTAACACAGACCGAAACACTGTGCAAGGATTTCCTGTTTGACAAACAAGGGCCAACATGTGCGTACAGGAGATTGCAAAAGCACTAAAGCTAAAGTGATATTTCCCTATAAAACCAGCTACTTGCAATATTAGAACCTCATGTCCAGGGCTGCCTGGTTTAAACTTTTTTTTTTGTGCTGAGACTACTACAGGCCCAACACCACGACTTCATCAAAAACTCTATTATAAAAGAATTTCCCTTACCGCATTTTGCTTGTGGGTGAGTTGAACCAGTGTAGCAAACACACACTCCTCACACCCATATAAACAGGGAAGGTGAACCAGATTATAGAGGTACTAAATCTGCCTAGCATCAGCTAAGACTCCACAAACTCCTATAGAAGTTTATTTAAGTAAAAGTAATAAGTAGGACTAATGCTCAACATTTACTTATTATTATTTTCAATTTCATTTATCTAGGAGTGTGCTTTGTATGTTTTAATATGTTTACTCTATATAAAAGTCAGACAAACGGCCGGCACTCACTTCAAAAAACGTAATCTGCTGCGGTGCAATCCAAGGAAAATTTGCAATGTTCGGGAAAGAGGATGCACTCTACAGACTTAATCACATCACATGGTTTATTAAAGAAACACCGACGTTTCAGAGGCTACAATGCCCCTTTCCTCAGGGTGATCACACGTTTGATCACCCTGAGGAAAGGGGCATTGTAGCCTCATGTGATGTGATTAAGTCTGTAGAGTGCATCCTCCTTCCCGAACTTTACTCTATATAAATATATTCACAGAATTTTTTCATTTAAACATTTTTTTCCCAAACCTGCTTTTTGTCATATCGGAGATATTGTCTGAACAAACTCAACTTCCTGTTTTTGAAAAAAAAAACCAAAAACTTCATGTATTCTTAAAGGCCATTCGTACAACCTAAATGAACTCACAATAATTGAAAGTGTATTCAAATTAAAGAAAGATTTTATTTCCTATCGAGTTGAGTCTGTTGATTATATTTCAGAATAATCTTCCTGGTAATCGGTTGCAGTCCCTACATAGAAAACCGGATTTCCGAAATAGGGACATTCCACAGTTCCCTTACAGATGTCCCTATTTGGAATACCCCTCCATGTTAGACATTTTGGGCCTGATCCAGACCTACGTTTGCTGGCGTTAAGACGCCAGCCAGCAGCGTAAGATCGGCTTTTAATCGTGGACCGGGCGTCTGTAGAAGAGCCGTAGTAACGCTGGAGGGGGCGTCCCCCAGCGTTACTTCGTTCAGGTTAGTGTAGGTGGGCGGGGGGGGGGGGGGGTTTATGGGGG
>WWET01006036.1:32043-58398 GCA_011038615.1 Limnodynastes dumerilii
TCCCTTGCTTGGATGAAGTTAGGGTAGCCTTCAGCCGGCGTAAGCGAGGTAAAATACGCTCGCACAGGGGGAGTGTCGGGGAGAGTGCACGCCGATACGCTGTGCTTTACTAAGCACAGCGCATCGGCGTAGGTCTGGATCAGGCCCTTTGTTTCAGAATGGTTGAGTATGCAGGGAAGGAAGGGTTAAGGTCAGGCTGCGGGAGATGGAGGGTTAGGGTCAGGCTGTGGGGAAGGGAGGGTTAGAATCCGGGGAAGGTTTGGGGTAGTTTTCAGGCTTACCATTCAGAGCACTGAGTTCGGTGCTCCGTGGATCGATTGCTACGCCTCATCGAAATAGGGCCATTCTAAGCGGGGACCCACCCCCCTGGTAACAATATTATAGAGGCTTCAAACTTGTGAATTTATAAACAAAACGATCAGGCCCGAAATGCCTGCAAAAGTAGACTACATTGTACGCATGAGAACTTTTTTCTAGGACAGTGTCACACTGAGAGGAAGGAAGGTTCACATGAATTTTGTGGTATATCTCCAGTACGCTCAGATGTGGATCGGGTGCGGTTGCGTGACCACACCCATCTAGCTCATTAAATACGTCCCTCCACCAACACCCCGCCCATGGAACGCGCTGCAAAGTGCAAGCCGTTACGCAGCCATTTACGCATAACTTAAATAAGGAGCATATGCTTCTGGCTCAGTTCTGAGCATGAGCAGAGGTCTGGATTGGGGCCAATGATACAGGTGAGGGTTCTGTAAAACTTCAGCCTCTGTTTGAACTGTGGCTGCCTTTCTGTACAGGACTCAGTTAGTACTCGGAGCACAGAGCGGCCAACACACCGCTCCCAACAACATTCAATAGTTCCACAGTTTAAATATTAGAACTCACTTTCCATCCACAGCATCAGAAAGCTTGAAGTCAATCTGAAGCTCATAAAGGGTCCTCTTCATACGGTCTCTCCTATCTTGCCGGCGCTTCAAGTTAATAAGAAAGATCTGCAGAGAAGAGTGAAACAGAACAGACAGAAGTCTTATCAACAGGTCGAAACTGCTCCTGTTGATACAAACACTGATTTTTGTGATGAAGGTATCCTCTATCAGTGGTTTTATTGTTTATATTTAGTGGTCAGTATTGTATGTCAGTCATAACCTGGCTACACATTATAAGAATAAGGCAGATCTGACGACCAGTCTTCTAGAACGCAGACGAAACAATCCAAAAATCACTTTCTTCTAATAATTTCATTGTCCATAACTCCTGAAAATTCTGGCTGTAGCGGAGTGGATTCCATTAGGATGAGAGCAGAGCAGGGAGGAGCTATACTTATATGTGCACTATGTGATGTCTCGAGCGACCAGTTATGTGTCAGTCACCTAGGATAATGCATAATGTGTAGGCAGCATAAAATCTTAAATCCTGTTGTCCGCCATATCATCCTCTCAGTTCCCAGTCATTATTTGTAGTGTGTTTTGATGGCCCCCTATATTGTAGGGTCTCTCTCCCCAAAATATGGTCTCTCGTGTCAGAGTTAAAACCAAGAAGTGAAAGGTAAGCAAGATAGACCAGTTCACTGAACACCTAGGGGCAGATACAGACATCGGTACGACAGGACAATCGCTCAAGCTGCTCGCGTAATTCCCGTCAGGTAACATGCGCGTGCGCACAAACATGTTACGCGATCGTTCCGGCAAGCATACATTACATTGTTACGTGGGCCTGGCGGTACGCAAAAGGGACTGACACCTAATTTACACCAGTTGTATCTCCGCCGTAGAGGCAGATATAGACATTTAAATTAGGGGTCCCCCTGACCCGTTATGTAAGGCCGCAGACCAAGTCACAATATATAAGGTAGGAATCAGGACACGTAAGTGTCCAGATTTTCTACAGACAGCACACGTACTTACTGAGGCCTGTACGCACGTATAGCGAGCAGGGGTCAGGATCTAGCTCCTCGTGTAGATGTGCGCACACAGCAGACTTTACTGCATACAAATAGTTTTTAGCACTGTCCACATAAATGTGTGCCATATCTAGCTGCATGCCATCTAGACATAAGCCTCTTGCATTCTGAAGGCAGTAAGGGACGCTGGGTCGGCACCTACACATACAGACACGTTACAAGTGCTGGACGGCCTTCACTAAAATTCAAACCTTGAGGGTTAGTAGTCTGTAGTTACCTCATCCAGTGACATCTTGTCTGAGATCTTCGGAGGGATGGATATGTAGTTTGATGGCTCAACAGGAGAATCCTTAACTGTAGACAGAATGTGAAATTGCTGTTATGGAAGCAGAGATTATAATTATGATGTTCTGAGTCAGCAGACGCAAACACGTCACTTAGAACAATTAGATTTGGTTTATGTAATGAGAATCAATACTTAAGCCAAGTAGGCGTGTTGCGTGGTTACAGTTTTGTAATTAAGCCGTCCATAATTTAGAGCAGGCATGAAACTCAAGACCCCAACCGAGCCAAAAAATCAAAGTCTAAGGTTGTGCGGCCCGAACAAAAAATAAAAAAGTCTTATATACAATTTTCCTCCAGTTTCCAGGAATTCCCCATTCATATGTCTCCAGCCTCCCCAGTATTCCCCATTATGTTTCTCCAGCTCCCAGTATACCTAATCATATGTCTCCAGCTCCCAGTAATTCCCCATCATGTCTCTCCAGCCTCCCCAGTATACCCCATTATGTTTCTCCAGCTCCCAGTATACCTAATCATATGTGTCAAAGTAAAATTTAAATTAAAACTACATTTAAGAGAAAAATATAATTCTATCACAAGCTTTGTTTTTTGATAATCATTAATCACCGTTTAAATATAAGGTTAGGATGACATGTCAAGCATCAGGTCACTTTACATACATCTATAAGCATATTCATCATAATCATGCCAGATATATATTATGGAGAGAGAGAAATAGAGTAAAAGGCCAAAAGAAATGTTTGCTTATTTGTTGCACATTAATAGACGCTAAGAGAGATGTTTACTTGTCTTGTTTAAAAAGTCTGTTATATATTAATAGCGGAATACGTCAGTTCTGTATAACTGTATAAATATGCATGTTAGAAATAATGACGGGTTCCTGCATTCAACCCTGAGTTGTACCATCACGCTCAGTTAAGGGCTGCTTCCAAAATAAATATATAATTCGGAAACAAGACTGCTCATCTTTATTATCCAGATATTATACAGAAACAACGGGACTTTAACTTTAGCTTAACTTGAATAAGAATTCAACTACAACATATGTCTCCAGCTCCCAGTAATTCCCCATCATGTCTCTCCAGCCTCCCCAGTATACCCCATTATGTTTCTCCAGCTCCCAGTATACCCAATCATATGTCTCCAGCTCCCAGTAATTCCCCATCATGTCTCTCCAGCCTCCCAGTATTCCCCATTCATATGTCTCCAGCTCCCAGTATTCCCCATTCATATGTCTCCAGCCTCCCCAGTATACCGCATCATGTGTCTCCAGCTCCCAGTAATTCCCCATCATATGTCTCCAACCTCCCCAGTATTCCCCATTACGTGTCTCCCGCTCCCAGTATACCGCATCATGTGTCTCCAGCTCCCAGTATACCCCATCATATGTCTCCAGCCTCCCCAGTATTCCCCATTATGTGTCTCCAGCTCCCAGAATACCGCATCATGTGTCTCGAGCTCCCAGTAATTCCCCATTCATAAATCTCCAACCTCCCCAGTATTCCCCATTATGTATCTCCAGCTCCCAGTATACCGCATTATGTTTCCCTAGCTCCCAGTATACCCCATCATATGTCTCCAGCTCCCAGTATACCCCATTCATGTCTACAGCCTCCCCAGTATTCACCATCACGTGTCTCCAGCTCCTAGTAATTTCCCATTCATATATCTCCAGCCTCCACAGTATTCCCCATTCATATATCTCCAGCCTCCACAGTATTCCCTATCATATATCTCCAGCTCCCAGTATCCTCCATCATGTGTCTCTACTACTATACCAATGTTAAGCTCACTGGTCTATAGTTAGCAACTACATCCCTTCTTTCACTTTTATGCAGAGGGACTACATTTGCTTTTTTCAATCTTCTGGAATTACTCCTGTTACTAGCGACTGGTTGAATAATTCAGTTAATGGTTTTGCCAGCATGCCTTCTTTGCTCTATTATAATATCAAATCTGGTCCCATTGATTCCCACTTTCAGTTTGGAGAGTTCTTTTAATACCATCTCCTCCGTGAAAGTAGTAGTAATTGCCTTGTTTGTATCAATAGTTTTCCTATTTAAAAGTGGTCCCATTCCCTCTCTTTTCTTTGTGAATATTGAACAAAAGTAATTGTTAAGATGATTTGCCACAGCCCTATCACCCTAACAAGACTCTTGTTTTGAGCCTCACTATACCCACTTTCGTTTTTCACCTTTCATTTAAATGCCTAAATAAAAGCTTTTGGCTGCTCTTCGGGCCAGTTTGTACCTTTGCTGCCCTGATATCCTTTTGAGCCTCCTCCTGCTTTGCAAAATACTCGTCCCTGTCATCATTCTGAATTAGTGTATAATTCCTAAAGGCCATCTTTTTTACTTTCACTACACTTGCTACCTCTTTTGTAAACCACATCGTCTTCCTTTTCTATGGGGTTTTCTAACCCTTCTGATACAAAGGTCTGTTGCAGTTACTAATGGACTTCTTGAATTTCCCCACTGCTCCCACACTCCTCTTCCCCATTTCCACAAAATCCGCCTTCATAAAATCTTGTCTTTGTGTCTCTCTCATTATACCATTCTGTTGATGAATACTGGATCCTAGGTATTCACCCACACTTACTACAACCTGAGATTGTCACCATTTTGTAAGTATCAATGATTACCTAATGAGTCAGGGCAAGTAAAATAATAAAACACAATATACATCCCTGTCTCTTGTAAGGGAGATTGTAGCAAATGGAAAATATCAATTATTTTCTTGGGTTAAACGTGGCTGGAGAAGATATGTAAAGTAACTGCAGAAGAGCCCATGGCGATAGCTTATTTCTACTGTTGTCACATTGGGCTGGATCCAGACTTAAGTAAGTGCTTGAAATTAGTTACTCCTGGGTTAAACCATGTTGATTTCAGGGGGAGTCAAGTTAATTGTATTCTTTGCATGCAGGGATATATCTTTGAATTGCTTACTGCACACAGATACTGACCAGCTTTACTATCACACTGTTATTTAGTCTTGGGATAGGAAACATCACCTCTCAACTCTAATACTGTTTGCAACAGATGAAATAGGACTCCCCTGCAATCAACATGGTTTAGCCCAGGAGTGACTCATTTCAAGCACTTAAGTCTGGATCCAGTCCAATGAGGCAGGAAAGCTGATTTTTTTTGTTTTTCAGCATACTGTTGTCACAATGGCTCACTCACCCATGATCTCCAGTTTGGTGTGTAGGAAATTATCTTTTTCATCTAGCATCGTGCTGTGTGAGCGAAGCGGAACTGGAAGATGCCCGTAGACCTCCTTATTGCAAAGGAACATCTGAACATCTAGGAGAGGCAAAATAACCAGGCATTCAAGCAAACAACATGGTATTTCTTAGGCAAAAGTGAAGAATTCTTTGCAGAATAATTTATACAGAACAGAAACCACATTTATTCACTTCCTCAAATCTCTACTTCCTAAGTCATCTAACACATGATGCGAGGCATTAGAGAGTATTTCTCTCACTTCCTGCATGCAAAGGAGTTGCCAACTGTATCCTGCAAATCGATTGGTTGTCACTCTCCCTTTCCTTAGCTCCCACAGCAGTCATTGATGTCTCTCCAGGCATGCTCCATAATTTACCTGCTTGACGACACGAGTAAGCGAACACTATTATATCATCAAATGCCCAGGTGTAGTCCTGGTGAGGTGGGTAGAAGTCCAGATATTGACTTGCTTCCTTCCTCAGGTCAATAAGAAATGTGGAGTGGACCATGGGTACCGCAAAGCACCCACGGCGTTCTCTGCGACGAATAGGCATGTAGGCTGGGGTACGGCGGTAATATCCCTGTATGTAGACAAAACAAACCAGTAAGAATATGATCTAGAATACACTAGAACAAGTACTATGACCAAATAATTAAATATATATCTATTTATGAAGCTGCAGATGAACATCTGCCTTACCACCAGGCATTACAAGTCATAACCCGCCCTCATAGAAGGTTTTAATAGTAAACCCCTCCCACTGAGCAAAACCAGCCTCGCCATCAGAAGTATTAAATATTGGAACCTCGGATCACGTGTTTTGTTCGCAAAGCGCTAATGTGTGCACCTGTGCATCGGAAAAGCGGACGTTTACCAATGTAAGTACTCAGAAAGCGCTAACTTTGCGTAAGTTTGAACCCAGAACCTCTGGTGGAAATTTTATTGGAACAAATTCAATTTACAAGTGGACATTCCCTCTTAATATTCAGTATATGTGTTTCCACCTAATGTGTACCAATCCAGACATCTGTATTTCAAATGATAGGTTCTGGTTGTCAGAAGCCAACGTGCAAGTGGCAGTGGTTACAATAAAAATAGATTCTGGAATCGCGCAACAAAAACTAAAAATCAATGTAAAACTTTTCAATATCAGAAATATGACTTTGGCTCCAAATGTACAGCATCCGCCTCACCTGAGTGGTCATCCCACACCAGAAGTTAGAGTAAGCAGCCCTGGAATCCAGCATGGGGGCCACCACCGTCTTGTTCTCCGCAACCATCAAACTCAGGGTGTCCGGGTTCGTCAGCAAGTTATCAGAGTCTATAAACTGTGGGAGCAGACAGAAAACTTGTCAGTAAAATGCTGATACGGCAAAAGTTGAACACCAGAAGTTAAAATAGTATTTTGCAAACTTAAGATTCACAGAACCAGATGCAACCTTGATGCTGGGCAGGTGAGATAACCCAATATAGCTATATTGTGACCTACACCTCCTTTTTATGTATGTGCTGACACATAGTGTTATATAATGTTTGCATGGAGTGCCGGACCTCTCTTTTGTTCCCAGATTCCACTTTGCTGCAGGTTGGTGGACTTCAGGCCCTTAGTGGTATGGCACATGAGCCTTCCATTCCTCCAACCCCAGCACAAGCAAGAAGGACAGATAGCACACCCCTGGCCATCCTCTCACAGTGAGGTAATTCATTCAGTAAGAAAAGGGGCAGAAAGGACAGGCCAAGGCATGTATCCATCCATCTGCAGCAAATATGGTTGTTGATGTATTTAGTCAACTTCCCTTGAGAGTGGCTTCACCCTAAGAAGCTGAAAACTGCAGCCATCAAAGCACTGACAATCCTTCCAACACTGGAAAAGAGGTTATGTACCATCTATTATACGCTCTTCTCTCTAGTCTTTCTTGCCATGTTTTGTGTCTCATGTAATGCCCCATTTTAGTTGCCCTTCTCTGCACATCTCTAATGTATCCATGTCCTTCTGGAGATATGGAAGCAGGGTGGTCCCTCTATACAGATGAATGAGAATAGTGCCACAGCAGCAATTGTTTGAGTATTTACAAGGTCCGATCTGTTTAAACTTGTAGAATGACCATTTCATTCCTCACATGTGAGCAGAGGTCAGGGGTCAAGACAAATATTTAGTTGGCCGGGTGTCTCTGTTCTTGTGAGGCAAAAATCACCATATGTAATCTTTATAAAGAATAACAGTCACTCAAATCTCTGCAAGACATCACATTTATAGTTATCCTATTAGAAGTCTTAAACAGTGATAATGACAGGGACCTCCCACTGTTTTATATGGAAAAGCATTGCTGAGTATATTGCGTTTTAACTCACAATCAGACACCTTGTCAAACAGCAGTAACGATTTAAAGCCCTGACCTGCTTAACAATGCCCCCCCCCTTTCCCCTCCCCTCTTTATTTTACTGTGGATCATTTAACAAACTGCTCAAATACACCTATGATGTAATGATAGGCTTGTCCTTAAGGTGGCGCTATGCAGAAATATGAATGGGATTTGTTGAATCGAAGAACATGTGATGGTACACACTAAAGTTCTACAGATATCAGGACATCGCTGTAAAATTAGGAGCTCCCAATAATCAAATACCAGATACATGATTCTGCAGCAGCCTGGGACAGTACACACTGGTAAGATGTCGGTATTATCTGATTAGAGTACATGGACATGGTGCTCGAAAGGTAAGCAACCCCACTCCCTAAACCTAAGTCTCCTTAGCCTAGCCCTAAGTCCTCCCCGGAGCCTAACCCGAAGTCTCCTTCCCTGCAGATTAACCCTAAGTCTCCTCCCCTGCAGCCTAACTCTAATCACCCTCCAGCCTAACCCAAAGTCTATGGAGAGGGTTACTCACCTTTCCAGTGGTCTGGTGTTGGCTCTTTCGAAAATGAATGGGTTAATATGAGAATCACATACTCGCCCATTCATTAAAACAATTCCGCGACGACTGTTATTCGAAAGAGACAGCCGAAAAGCAACTTTCCTCTGTCCCTAATTTTCAATGTGATCGCAGCAGGGACTCGAAACGATCTGATTATTATCATGTGATCAGCATGATAATCGCCAGTGTGTACCCGGCTTAATACAATTTTTTGGAATCTGATTAGACAACATACCTAAGATATGAAAGATTACTAGATTTAGTAGATGCTTCGGGTCAGCCCTGCGATTACAGTAGACCAGGCCCAGACCTACAAAATGTGGGTACGGAATACGCCAGCATTTGTCCTCCAGGCATGCAAGCACAGCAGACTTCCATTACAGATCCTCAGAATACAGACATCCATGCTGATAGATAGTAGACAGGGGACAATGGGGTAGATCCAGAACTACGTGTGCCGTACGTTTATTTGCGGAGCGTATTTTCGCGCACGTAGGTTCGCGACACTCCCCTCGGCACACCCCTTGCACGGACGTATTTTGACAAGATACGCTTCCCAAACCCTACCTTAACTTTTTCCAACGTAACCGCTGTCATACGCACACGTACGTATGGGCTGAACGAATTTACGCAGCTAAGCACGCCCATACCATACTGTTTAAATACCACCCCCCGCCTACTTCACGTATTTCAGACGTATTTTGGAGTAACGTAAATTTGGCACGCCCACACGTAAGTATTTACGTGACACATACGTGAATGGCCCATACGTTCACAATTACGCTACGTGAATGTGCGTATTTCCCATGGTGCGCATGCGCAGTGCGTTCTAAACAGCGATTTTACGTCTCTGCCACGCGTAAATTCGTTTCGAAGCCCAATGTATTTATTGCTGCAAATAAGTAACGTCCAACTTAGTCCAACATTTCAATCGGACCTAGCCGATATTCGTCAGGGACAACCATCAAGAATAACAGACAGGTAACTGTACACAGTGATAACAGTGATATTTATAGAAAACTAAAATCACTTACCGCCAAGGATGCGATGGACTCATGCCTCAGGAAAGGGATGCGCCGGAAGATGACTTCCTGAATGATCTACTCTGTCTCCCAGAGATGATCCGCAGGGCCCTAAAGATCATCGGCGGAGTACCGCCCTTGGTGAAGGATATAAACATATGTTTAAAATCAAACAGCATCAATACTGACAGGGCCCATTGCAAATGTTGTTTTACCTTGTTGTGTTAATTGTCCATTTTAAATATATTTCGCTGTAATATGTATAAATAAAGACTATTCAGTAGTAAGGAAAATATGTGCTGCTGTATATCAGCTCTTTAGCCGCAGTTCTCTTTGTGCTGTGTCAATATATTAACATCTTAGTTTATTGTTTAATGTTAATACTGAGATCAAGGGAAATAAGAGACCTATAATAGATTATAGGTTTCCATATTGTACAGCTGTAATCTTACAAACCTCAAATGCAAAACATATTATCTTATATTTAAACAACATGAAAAAAATTTCAGGACAATGTTCCTTTAAGAAGCCAACAATTACTACTATTCTTTACCACTGTCTAGATTTCTGTCTACAGACTAGCTGTGATTTTGTCTTGTGCTTTTGTTCTGAGATGGAAAATGTATTTTCTAGAGACTCTTCTGAGTCATTATGGAGCTCAAATTCCAGCCTTTCCTCCACCTGGAGCAATAGAGAGAAAAAACATTACTCATTTCAATCATCCTATGACATAGGTGAGGACTATGTCCAATATAAAATGGATGTGGAGATAAAAATCTATGAGAGACTCTGTGTGAAGCCACGCAGGAATAACACTCATAATGAAAGGTCTGCTCATACTGGCTGGGTACCATCCCCACCAGCCGGCCCACGTCCAGCCACACCACCATCTCATTCCAGGAGAAGACTGGGCCCAATAACACAACAGTCTCCTGATGATTTTACTGAAGGACCACAGTCCACTCATACTGGCTGGACTCCTACTCCACCCAACTGCCCAAGACCAGTGGCACCTCCACTCCAGGCAAGGAGAAGACGGTGTCCAACTATCAACTCTACTGATAGTTTTATGGAAGCACCACAGTCTGCTTCAACTGGCTGGGCTCCTACTCCACCAAACTACCCCAGACCAGCAACACCTCGTCCTCATGCCAGGAGAGCACGGTGCCCTGACATTAACCAATGCTCTCCTGATGATGCTTCTCAGGCAACACAGCCAAGGCCCTCACATATATCACCACTGAGGGCAAGCAGGACATCAGCACCAGTGATCCCTGCTCCTGCTGACAGGCCCTCTTGCATACCACGCCTACAACCAAGGACAACAAAGGAAGCTATTGCTAAGCCGAAAGAGGGGCCATCACAGGGAAAAATAAGACCACCCAAGGAAGAAATTCCTAAAACGAAAGCGACGCCTTCATGTAAACCCCGGCTGACAGAAAATGCATCCAAACAAGCTTTTCTTCACCCCAAAGAGAGGCCAGCGGGTAAACCAAGGCCAACCAAGATATGGCGCTACTGACCCCCTACACCAGCTGCCTCCTGTGCCCATCACTAACGTGACCTCAATAAAATGTACAATCTCCTGATTCCTGGATCAGTCATTATTTATAAGACACATGCACATGATATCATTGTCACCTAGATATCTCTATGCTGGAGCTTGTTCTCTCTTTATCCTTTTACCAATAACTACTAAATATTATATGAATAGATGTCAGCAGGGGCGTAACTAGAACTTTGTGGGCCCCATAGCAGAATAGTAAAGGGGCCCCCTAGATGGATATTATATACACACACACACATCTATCCTCCTGTAATAAACATGTGTATTGTCTATATTTTTTAGAATTTTTCACAGTTTCACACAGACTGACATATAGTGGAAATTGTATCTTTAATATTACACTATGGTCTGACTATTTGTCATTCTATGTTGAAAACTGTGAAAAGTGTCCTAAAAACATTCCCCAAACATATTTCTTTAACTAAAGAAAAACCTCTGCAGCCTCAGCACCCTGCGGATGTCACTTCCCTCCTGACTCAGCTGCCCCCAGCAATGGCGCCTGATGACTCCTCTACAGTATCTCCTCTGCAAAGACTCTGACAGCATCAGATCAATATCAGTGCAGAGGTGCCGACGCCAGTTGTTTCCTAAGCAGTGCTGTGACCCTGGAGTCTCTGCTGTGCTGTAATAATGGGTCAGGTGAATGGCTAGATCCACGATGTCCTAAAGATGAGAGAACGATGTACATTACCTGACATAACACACACTTTCTTACCAGCCCGACAGTCACATCCCAATCCCTGAATACCAGCCTTTTCCTCAAACACCAGCACCTGTATGCCAGCCTCTCTCTCACATGCCACCATCTGCTTACCAGCCCTTCTCTCACATACCACCACCGTCATACCTGCCCTTCCCTCACATAGCCTCCTGCATGCAAGCCATTTTTCCCACATACTACCCCCTGCATGCCAGCCTCTCTCTCACATAACACTGCATGCCCGCCTCTCTCTCACATAACACTGCATGCTAGCCTCTCTCTCACATAACACTGCATGCCAGCCTCTCTCTCATAATATCACCTGCTGGTCATCCCTTCCCTCACATTCCACAACCTGCATGCCAGTCTCTCTCTTCCATACCACCCCTTGCATGCCAGCCTCTCTACCCCATATCAACCCCTGCTTGCCAGCATCTCTCTTTTCCATATCACCCCCTTCATGCCAGCCTCTCTCTCCCTTACCACCCCCTGCTTGCCAGCATCTTTCTCTTCCATACCACCCCCTGCATGCCAGTCTCTCTACCCCATACCACCCCTTGCATTCCAGCCTCTCTCACATAACACGGCATGCCAGCCTTTTCCATGACATGCCAATCCCTGCATGCTATTTTTCTCACATGCCCTGTATCCACCATGTTTTTCCTCACAAAACTCCCTGCCAATATTTTCTCTTTTCCTATCTGTAAACCTCCCTCTTACATGCCAGATTTTCCTCATTCAACTCCTCTGATTCTCCTATGTTCTCCTTCCCCCTCACATCTAGCACCTGCACAACACACTGACACACACCACTGTTACTGTGATCACATTATTATTATTATTACTATTAACTCTTATTTATATGGCACCACAAATTGTCCACAGAGCTTTACAATGAACATTAGCCATTCACATAATTTTCTGACCCTATTGGAGCTACATACTAAAGTACCTAACACATACATACATACACACTGTACATCCATACACACTGTACATACATACACAAGATTAACATGTAAATGCTGAATTACAACCGAGCCGATGACAGTCTAGTCTATAACCAGGGCTTGATTTCTTGTCACATCACCATGGGATGTGAGGAGTAATTGGCATAATGCAGCTGGTAACTAAGTATTCCGGAATGCACCTCATGCTCATTTCCTGCTATGCAATAATTACTAGTACGATAAAGAAATGTACTGTCACACTTTTTACGTATAGGGCTTCACTGTTCTTACCATGATTTATTATAAATGAATAAAAAAAACTATGATTGGATTCTGTTTAGTATATTACACTGGCACAGTCTTATCATCTCTTATCTGGCAGGATCATAGCTGTTGAAATATATTGCCTAACTAAATAGCTTTATCTTTCATACCAGCGGAGGCCCAGTTTTTTCTAAGCAATGGCGAGATATTCCTCATTTGTCTCCTCTTGAACAAAAGGCCAATGGACTTTTAAAAAACATCCTGAAGAAATCCATTCCTAGTGGTGTAGAATGACCCCAGTGAATAAAATTCATCTCCTTTTTTGAATTTTTTCTAAGTCCCGACTGAGAGCTACTGCGCATGTGCAGTACGTCATTCATGCATCGCATGAATGTGAAGTACTGCGCGGACCCAGCGGATCATTATTTAGTGTTCTTTTTTTTTTTAGATATGACAATATTGTACAAATATGTCCTGAAATCACTGTATATTCTTCCTGGAATGTTGTCGTCTGTGTCAGCAATAACTTGTTTTACCTTGTTGTGTTAATTGTCCATTTTAAATATATTTTGCTGTAATATGTATAAATAAAGACTATTCAGTAGTAAGGAAAATGTGCGCAGCTGTATATCAGCACTTTAGCTGCAGTTCTCTTTGTGCTGTGTCAATATATTAACATCCCAGTTTATTGTTTAATGTTAATACTGAGATCAAGGGAAATCAAATGAAATCAAGTGACCTATAACAGATTAGAGGTTTCCATATTGTACAGCTGTAATCTTACCAACCTCAAATGCAAAACATATTATCTTACATTAAAAAAAAAAAAAAAAATTCAGGACAATGGGCTGGATCCAGACTTAAGTAAGTGCTTGAAATTAGTTACTCCTGGGCTAAACCATGTTGATTGCAGGGGGAGTCAAGTTAATTGTATTCTTTGCATGCAGGGATATATCTTTGAGTTGCTTACTGCACACAGCCACTGACCAGCTTTACCATCACACATTGGGCCTGATCCAGAATAACGCCAAGGTGCGAATTTACGCGTGGCTGAGACGTAAAATCGCTGTTTTGTACGCACTGCACATGCGCACCATAGAAAATACGCACATTAACGTAGCATAACTGTGAACGTATGGGCCATTCACGTATGTGTCACGTAAATACTTACGTGTGGGTGTGCCAATTTTACGTTTCAACAAAATACGTCTGAAATACGTGAAGTAGGAGGGGGGTTGTATTTAAAGTGTACAGTATGGGCGTGCTTAGCTGCGTTAAAGTGTACAGGCGTGCTTAGCTGCGTAAATTCGTCCAGCCCATACGTACGTGTGCGTATGACTGCGGTTACGCTGGAAAAAGTTAAGGTAGGGTTTGGAAAGCGTATCTTAACAAAATACATCCGTGCAAGGGGTGTGCCGAGGGGAGTGTCACGAATTTATGCGCACGAAAATACGCTCCGCAAATAAACGTACGGAAAGCGTAGTTCTGGATCTACCCCAATGTCCTTAGTAGTGCATAACTTAGGTACGTAAAACGACCTTAGCGCTGGTTCAGACCCATCATGCCCCAATGTCTGTCATCTACAGGGAGCTCTCTGTACAGACCTGCTGGCCATCAGTAAAAATATTACATACTACATAGAAGATAAAAACTTAGCGCTTGAGCAGCGCACATAAGGCCATTGCTAGGCCACATATCAGCACTGAGCGGCAAGTTTAGAGCATTGTATAGCCAGATCCTGATACACAGTCACCATCATGTAGGCCACGTTACAGAGCAAGTGGTCCATTACAACCTGTGTAATGTAATACTTTCTTTCACTTAACCCTAACACAATCTCATCTGACTCGCAATCCTCAGTGCATTTAAGTGGCGTTACATACCATGATATAATCGGCCCACATTTCCCGAGCAGAGGTTAAAGCTGCCTGGCGTAATTTCATGATGTACTCATAACGGGCGCGAGACCAATGTTTTGGTCCTTCTTCATCCTGAAACCATCTAAGAACAGAACCCGAAAACAAACAGATTAAAATCATGAGGGGGAAGAGATTATTCTTATAGAAAATGACAGGATCCTGCAAGATATTCTATATATTAGTCTGGGGCAATCTAGGCACAAAGATGGTTAATGGTGGGAAAAAGCTATAGGGCAAATGTTATGAAACTGTGAGTACTAGCATGCTTTATCAGGTACATGTGAAGCCTATGCTCTGAGACCATTCTGGGACTTGTAGTTTCACGACACATGGAGAGCAAAGGTTTGGCCAGACTTGGTGTATTTCCTAAATAATAGAAACATACTATTTCTAACAAAAAACTGCTACATTGACACTTGAAAACTTTATTGCACATTACTTATCTTAACAACAAGTCAACTTAAACTCCTTAAAAATAGGAAGAAAAAAACACTAATATCACACGGAGAAACCACTTCATTTTAATCACTATAACAGGAGCTTCCAGGATATAGAAACATCTTTCTGGGCCAATATTACCTCTCAAGTGGAACAAAAATGTCACATTTCTTGCTCAACAAAGATAAGCCATTCAGAATTAAAATAAACAAAACAAAAAAAAAACAACCAAGAAAAACTCTCATTGTAAAGATCTGCACACAAAATAGTGACATCAATTATTTAACGATTCTATAAAGACAGAAAATTGGTTAGCTAAACATTTATATAGAAAAATAAAAAAATGATTACTTACCCACAGAGTGTAATCATTATCTATGTAATTGTTTACCCCCTAATGAAGGTACAATTGTCGCACTGAAACACGTTGGGACTGCAAGTATCACTATGTTTTGTAATATTTTTATATATACTTTTGTAAATATGCATTACTTTATGGTTTGCTGAGTTTTTTTTTTTTAATGATAGGCTGTGAAAAAACATTTCTGATTTCTTGTACTGAACATAAAGATAATGGGGTAGATCCAGAACTACGTTTGCCGTACGTTTATTCGCGTAGCGTATTTTCGTGTGCGTAAATTCTATACACTCCCCTAGGTACACCCCATGAACATATGTATTTTGTCAAGATACGCTTTCCAAACCCTACCTTAACTTTTGCCAACGTAACCGCAGTGATCCGCACACGTACATACGGGCAGCACGAATTTACGCAGCTAAGCACGCCCATACTGTACACTTTAAATACAAACCCCCGCCTACTTAACGTAATTCAGACGTATTTTGGACTCACGTAAAATTGTACGTTCACAATTACGCTACGCTTCTGAGCGTATTTTCTATGGTACGCATGCGCAGTACTTTCCAAAAGGCGATTTTACGTCTCCGCCACGCGTAAATTCGCTCACAAGCGTTATTCTGGATCAGGCCTAATGTTTGAAAATTTATGTTAAGTATTATGTTTCATAACCATTATCTACTAATGTTAGCTTTTTTCCCCACTGTAAGCTATTTCCTTATCTTTGCCTCTATGGAAAGATTAAGGGCTGTATTCAGACTATCGGACGTATAAAATATATGTCCGGTGTTTTTCGGTTTTTACAACTGCACATGTGTAATACATTTTTTACGTCATCTACGTATATTTTCCTTATGTAGATTGCATATATGCGGTCTGTAAGACCACATATATATGCAATCTACGTAAGGAAAAGCTACGTAGATAACGTAAAAAATGTACTACGCATGCGCATTAGTAAAAATTGCTAAACACCGGACATATATATTATATGTCCGGTAGTCTGCATATGACCCTAAATACATTTTAGTAATAACAATTACTAATACCAATTTTGTCTTATTCATACTATTAGATGTATGAACTTTCACACAGAGAGTTGCTCTTTTTGCCTGCACCCTGTATGTGAGAGAGAGAGGTTGTGTAATGCCGAAGCAAAGCCATCCAATCAGATGTCTTGTTATATACACATCCTGGGCCTATGTACAATATGCAATTGATTAGGTCCCTGTTCTATTTGCTTCTGGTACCTGGGCTGTTCCAAAGGTCTCCATTCCACGTGGTGGTAGTGTTTCTGCACATTGATCAGCCATTCCCGGAGAATACCAGTTGTGTTGTCCAAATTATGATCTGTGGCAACCCTGTGGGAGCAGACACAGGAAGACAAATATTAGCTATGCTGTTAAAGGGACTCGCTGTCTAATACAGATATATTGTATCCCATTTAGATATTTATAGTGCACTCATCGGAAAAATTTGAGGTGTTGCTGATTTTAACCAATCAGAATTTAGCAACCATTTTGTAAAATGCACTCAGAATAAGATTTCTATAATCTGGCTGCTCGCTATAAGAACTGCAATCTGTTAATTACAACTTTTAGTAAAACTCAATCAATAATCCTTGATATGTTTCTTGACTGAGAATACCCATTTAATGCAGTCTTCCAACAGTATACCATTGGCTGAGCTGATGCAAAATTCTACATAGAGATGTTCCTTACATCATATGTAAATGTTTACTGTGGTCATCTTTATTCAGTCTGCAAATGAATGCATGGGTCACACCAACCTCATGATTACAGTTGGAGAAAAGCCGCATAGCAAAGCACACACCATCTACCGATCTATCGTCTGGTCTAATGAAGATGTATACCAGAACAAACTATGTTATCAACCTTGAGTAAATACTTATATGCCTACAGAAAGTTCCATAAAGGAAGGACAGATAAAGTATTGTGGCCAGATTTAAGCTGCGGGTTTGGAAAAGTGAAGATGTTGGCCATAGCAACCAATCAGATTCTAGCTGACATTCTCTAATATGTAATATTTAAATGAAATCTAGAATCGGATTGGTTGCTATGGGCAACATTTCCACTTTTCCAAACCTGCAGCTTAGTAAACTTGGCCCTCTGTAGTTTTTGACATTAAGCTAAATACTTTACAGTGTTTTACTGTCAACTTAAAATCAATTTATGACTGGGATCTACTAATCTATCATGGACACTGAACTTGGAATGCTCTTAGAGACATTACTATCCAGAACAAGACTTAGGGCTGAATCCACAATGAAGTCAGGGGCATGCACTCCCCTCTCCCATGCGGACTTTCAGACCCCTGCATGTATTGAAAGCGTGCGGGGGTCTGGATCTTTTCTTAAAAAGTCCTAGGTTCAAATTCACAGTTACATAGTTTTAAGAATTGAGCTATTACGCATGTGTAACAGCTTATTTACACTAAACACCATTTCTCTCCGTAGATTGCGTAGGCGCGGTTCAAAGCGCTTACGCAATCTACGTACAGAAACGGTACGTAGGTAGCGTAAATAAGCTACTAAGCATGCGTAGTAGCTCAATTCTTAAAACGACGTACGTAAGACGAAAACTATGTAACTGTGAATCCAGACCCTGGGCCCTTTATCACCAGTAACCATAACAACACAACATCAGACCCTCCAACATGACCATTAGGTACAATGTAATCCGCTCCTGAGCTTCCAACTGTCACTCACCTGGTTTAAATGAATGAACTGATATTTAAAAACGATTTGACTCTTCAACAAAGGTGGTTACCATAGTAACTGACAGTTGGAAACTGAAAAGCAGAGTATTGTGTACCTAATGGAATGGGTCATGTTGGAGGGTATGCAACAATAAAGGATAAATTTGGCTTTCTAAGAGCTATCACTGGGATTAACAGAATTAGAAATGCAATCTTACACATGGCAGATCTGTAACCATTTTGAGACACAATTATTGTAAAGCATCATGCATAAAGATTGATTCCAAGTTAAAACATGATATTAAAGTTTTACTAGGAAGCGTCTGTGGGTGTATACTCTGTAACTGCAAATGTAACCTCAGGCCATGTTAATAAGGCTTCTCTTGCTGTATCATAGTAGATCTGGCTTTGGTGAGGGTGGGGGGCAGCGTGTTATGTATAATATTGCTGCAATAGACAAGACTGTCTAGAACAGTTCCTGTTTGTTTGCAAGTAAACTGCATCCAGAGCCGTAGCTAGAAATTTTAGTGCCCAGGGCCAAAAGGAAAAATTGCACCCCTGATCCTGGTTCTTAAACCAATTTAACATTAAATATTAATTAACTGGTGCCCCCCTTAAGTTTTGCGCTCTGGGCAGCCGCCCCTATCGCACACCCCTAGTTACGGCCCTGACTGCATCTGTCTAAAAGTCCCTGCTGATCTTACACATACACACACCCAGAAGTGCCTATGTTAGAACTTCTGCTGGTCCCAATGCAGCATCTAGGCCAGGAATATGCAACCTATAGCACTCCAGATGTGGCACAGCCACCACTAACAGCATGCTCCAACAGCATAAGTATTGTTAATACATGGCAAAGCATGATGCGGATTGTAGTTCTGTCCCAAGTTTCTTGTACCCAACAATGGTCTACAATACATCCTTCCCATCACTGACTTTATCAGTTCTGTCCCTGCTGGGTCCCAGGTGACACAGCCTATAGCAGATCTGTACCCGCTAGGTCCCAGGCGCCATTGCCTATTGCTGGACTGACCCTGCTAGGTCCCAGGCGACACTGCCTATTGCAGGACTTCCCCTGCTAGGTCCCAGGCGACACTGCCTATTGCAAAACTGTCCCTTTCGGTGATCTGCATGAGTGCATCCTCCAGAATGTATCACTGCTTCTTTCTTGCACAAGGCTGCATTGCTGTATATAACTGCAGGCTGTCTCACCACAGCGAGATCCTGTCCTTCGGGTATCTCAGCCGGTCCAAAGCCCCCAGAACTTCGGGCAGGGACCCCTCGGCGTTCCTGGCTAGCAGGGTAAGCAGCACTGTGGGCGGCCTGAGAGCAGACTCCGGGTTCCAGCGTTCCTCCGGGAAGTAGCCGGTGCTTCCCCTGGAAAGTAATACGAGCAGGAGCCCTGCCAGCACACACTCCGCACCGGTCCCGAACATACTGCAACAGCCGCTCCGGTCACTTTCTGACCTCCGACTACAAATCAGTGGCCGGAGGAGTACTTTAAAGGGGAGGCGGTGTCACAACTGCGAGTTAACGTGGATTGGCAGGCGTAAGTAGAACTTTCCTTAAGGCAGGGGATATTTCACCTCCGACTGGCGGCCGGGGACGTGTCCTGTCATTCAGGAGATCTCTTAAAGGGATAGGCGGACTGCCAACTCAAAGCCTCAATACACCGAGAGGAAGCGCAGCTCCCAGAGTGGATGAATCCAGATGTGTGGCTGCGTGGGAAGAACCGTAATACTCCTAGTAGCAGGGTGAAGAAACACCTCTGTATAGATGAGCATGTGAGAGACCCCTTTCACTTACACTATGACAGACCCCATTCACTGCAGTACTAGTCTATAATTCATGTCAGGCAGTAAAATAAAGAGTCCTTTATACTTATAACATTATCTCACACAACCCTACACATTATAACATTATCTCACACCACCATACACATTATAACATGACCTCACACCACCATACACATTATAACATGACCTCACACCACCCTACAAATTATAACATGACCTCACACCACCCTACACATTATAGTATAACCTCACACCACCCTACACATTATAACATTACCTCACACCACACTACACATTATAACATTACCTCACACCACACTACACATTATAACATTATCTCACACCACCCTACACATTATAACATAACCTCACACCACCCAACACATTATAACATTATCTCACACCATCCTACACATTATAACATGACCTCACACCACACTACATATTATAACATTACCTCACACCACACTACACATTATAACATTATCTCACACCACCCTACACATTATAACATAACCTCACACCACACTACACATTATAACATTATCTCAAATCACCCTACACATTATAACATTACCTCACACCACACTACACATTATAACATTATCTCAAATCACCCTATACATTATAACATTACCTCACACCACACTACACATTATAACATTATCTCAAATCACCCTATACATTATAACATTACCTCACACCACACTACACATTATAACATTATCTCAAATCACCCTATACATTATAACATTACCTCACACCACACTACACATTATAACATTATCTCACACCACCCTACACATTATAACATTACCTTACACCACACTACACATTATAACATTATCTCAAATCACCCTATACATTATAACATTACCTTACACCACACTACACATTATAACATTATCTCAAATCACCCTATACATTATAACATTACCTCACACCACACTACACATTATAACATTATCTCAAATCACCCTATACATTATAACATTACCTCACACCACACTACACATTATAACATTATCTCAAATCACCCTATACATTATAACATTACCTCACACCACACTACACATTATAACATTATCTCAAATCACCCTATACATTATAACATTACCTCACACCACACTACACATTATAACATTATCTCAAATCACCCTATACATTATAACATTACCTCACACCACACTACACATTATAACATTATCTCAAATCACCCTATACATTATAACATTACCTCACACCACACTACACATTATAACATTATCTCAAATCACCCTATACATTATAACATTACCTCACACCACACTACACATTATAACATTATCTCAAATCACCCTATACATTATAACATTACCTCACACCACACTACACATTATAACATTATCTCAAATCACCCTATACATTATAACATTACCTCACACCACACTACACATTATAACATTATCTCAAATCACCCTATACATTATAACATTACCTCACACCACACTACACATTATAACATTATCTCAAATCACCCTATACATTATAACATTACCTCACACCACACTACACATTATAACATTATCTCAAATCACCCTATACATTATAACATTACCTCACACCACACTACACATTATAACATTATCTCAAATCACCCTATACATTATAACATTACCTCACACCACACTACACATTATAACATTATCTCAAATCACCCTATACATTATAACATTACCTCACACCACACTACACATTATAACATTATCTCAAATCACCCTATACATTATAACATTACCTCACACCACACTACACATTATAACATTATCTCAAATCACCCTATACATTATAACATTACCTCACACCACACTACACATTATAACATTATCTCAAATCACCCTATACATTATAACATTACCTCACACCACACTACACATTATAACATTATCTCAAATCACCCTATACATTATAACATTACCTCACACCACACTACACATTATAACATTATCTCAAATCACCCTATACATTATAACATTACCTCACACCACACTACACATTATAACATTATCTCAAATCACCCTATACATTATAACATTACCTCACACCACACTACACATTATAACATTATCTCAAATCACCCTATACATTATAACATTACCTCACACCACACTACACATTATAACATTATCTCAAATCACCCTATACATTATAACATTACCTCACACCACACTACACATTTAACTTACGCACGCAAAATGCGTAAGTGGGGTGATTTCTATTCAGGCCGCATGTGCAGACCATGGAGATACGAAGCGTAATTGGAAAGATGCGTAAGTAATTTCTGCACGTCAAAAAATCCGCACGCACATAAAAGATCGGACGGATTATTAATTAGTAGGCGTCAATCGGAATGTAAATAGCAAAAAATGGGCGTGGTAATGCAGTAGACGTGCGGATCTATATGCGAACGTTTAACTTCCTTCACATATACGCACACTAATGATAAGGCTGCTTTAACAACACAGAATTGTTCCGAAATGTATTCATTTTGCAAAACGTACGTATTTTGTATGAGCGTACGGATCTATTACAAACGCACGGAAAACACTCTTAATTCTGAATCCGGTCCCATAACATTATCTCACACCACCCTTCACATTATAACATAACCTCACACCACCCTACACATTATAACATTATCTCTCACCACACTACACATTATAACATTATCTCACACCACCCTACACATTATAGTATGACCTCACACCACACTACATATTATAACATTACCTTACACCACACTACACATTATAACATTATCTCACACCACCCTACACATTATAACATAACCTCACACCACACTACACATTATAACATTATCTCAAATCACCCTATACATTATAACATTACCTCACACCACACTACACATTATAACATTATCTCAAACCACACTACACATTATAACATTACCTCACACCACACTACATATTATAACATTATCTCACACCACCCTACACATTATAACATTACCTCACACTACCCTACACATTATAACATTATCTCACACCATCCTACACATTATAACATTAGCTCACACCACCCTACACATTATTACATTATCTCACATCACCCTACACATTATAACATTACCTCACACCACCCTACACATTATAACATAACCTCACACCACCCTACACATTATAAACATAACTTCACACTAATCTAAACATTATAGCATTACCCTACACCAAGAAATAATAGGAAACATGCAGACCCTGCTAGCTACAGCTAGTTCGGGTACTATGCTAAAGAGGAGCTTTAGTTGAGATGTACTAATAATAAATACACAAATGAATTACAGAGAACTGTGGAAAAATTAAAATTAAAATAAAATTTTTAAGTAAAATCAAATGGTATCAAAAAAACGGCAGCTGATATATTAGGGACCAAAGAAAACATGAAGATAAACTACTGATCAATAAATGTCTTTCAGACCAGTATTGAACAACAAAAGCACAAGTTAAAATCTTAAGTAATGCAGATTGAATCACCATATTAGTTGTAAATGATTAAAACCCCATTTATAATAAAATATAACATTAAACATTCAATGAAAATATTCAGTTTCAATGAGATTAAATAAATCCTCTTTCTGGGCTAGATCCAGACCTGAGAACGTCAGGACACTTACTGCAAAGTGCGTAAGTGGCCTGATTTGACTGGCCACAAAGTTCCTGTGAAATGGGCTGTGCTTCCCCTCCGCCCGCTAAAGTGGGAGGGGTGAAGCACGGTAATGGTACAGTGTGGGAGGAGGCTCCCACACTTGTGCGGATCAGCAGTCGTACGGATTGCTGATCCACACGATTTACTTCAGGCAGGCTTATGGCAGCGTAGGCATGAAAGAGAGAGGAGTGACAGGGGGCGTGCACTCCCCTCTCTCTGACGGACGGACAGACCCCCGTACGTACGGAAAGCTAATATAGACCCTGGTTCAGAGACTGAAAATAGAAAAGGAAAGTTACACCTGGGAAAAACCATGTTGTTTTCAGGGGGAGTCAAGTTTCATCTGTTGCAAACAGTATTTGAGTTGAAAGGTGATGTTTCTCAGCCTAAGTCTAAATAGCAATGTAAAAGTAAAGCTAATCAGCATCTGTGTGCAATAAGCAAAAGCAGAGTATTCTCCCTGCATGGATAAAATTTTAATAAAATTGAAATCAAGATGGTTTAGCCCAGGAGTAACTTTCCTCTGTTATTTTCAAACTCCGAATCAAGGCCATAAACCCCAAATTGTTAGGTCTTATACCGGCTGGTAAATAAATTCAACAAACATGGGATTCCAGAATAGTCTCTGTAAATAATCAATCTGCAAGATAATAACTGTAAGTCTTATAGCACAGAAGTTCACTAAATATAGAGTGATAAACACAGCACCCCTACACAGTACAGTAATAATAATGACTACTACAATGCATGGCAATAATACCCCAACACTGATTAGAGCAATAACACAGTAATTGCCTGTGATGCCAGGTTGCTGTACTTTTTTCACAAATTAGTATCGCAGATTTTATCTCGCACCTTATACCGCAAATTTTACTTATTGCTTATTCCCATCTTCACGGGCAATTGAATCGGGCCCCATATGTCACACATTACAGCATGTGTGATGTGTGTGACCTCCTACTGTAGCGACACTCACCTCTATTAACCTCTGATATAATAGAATAAAAAAACACAGACACCAAGTTTTTTGGAACTAAATAAGTTTTATTAATTTAACTAAATAAATTGATTGTTTATTAACTATAAATGTTCCCAACAGATTTGAATTATCTTTAAACTAAAGAAAGCAGGTATCAAAGCATTGAATATATATCACAGTTGTCATATAACATAACAGTGATTTAACTTAGAAATCATTCTAGTCAAAACCAACCATAACAAAGTGCACTCCACCAGCCTTCAGCACAACACTTCATTTTAGTGCTACGCGAGACCACCCTCATAGACATGTCTGCAACCTCAGGCAAACACCACCTCAAATAGCCACGTCAAAGATAGCTACCTCTTATGACTTCTTATCACACCACAAGGAGCGCCATAAACAATAACAATGAATACAAAACCTGCTTTCCACCAAACATCAAAACGCAAATTTACCAAAAACATCTAAAAAAGGAATGAAAAAAGGGAGACGGTGGGTGGGCAAATCCAAGGGAAAAAACAACGTTCCAAGGCCTTCCTGTCTTAAGAAGATTCTGCATCCTTCAGGTCCTCTTATCCCAAGCCAGGAACAATGGGCCTGATCCAGAAGAACGCCCGCCGTCGCTCGGACGGCGGGCGTAAGCATAAGATCGGCTTTGCAGCTGATCTGCGCATGCGCCGGGCAGATGTTGCCCAGCACAACGCCCGATCCTGGATCGGGCGTCGGTAGCAGCGCCGTAGGGACGCTGGAGGGGACGTCCCCCAGCGTCCCTACGTTCAGGTTAGTGTAGGTGGGGGGGGAGCTAGGTGGCCATATGCTCCTGTGCAAGCGTATGGTCCCTTCCTTACTCCGGCTGAAGTTAGGGTAGCCTTCAGCCGGCATAAGGAAGGGGCCATACGCCCGCACAGGGGGAGGGTCGGGGCAAGTGAACGCCGATACGCTGTGCTTTAGTAAGCACAGCACATCGGCGTAGTTCAGGATCAGGCCCAATGTGTTGTGTGTGTAAGTGCTGGTGGGGACGCAGATTGCGGTACAAAAGTACCATTTCTAAAATACAGGCAGCCAAAAGCTATTTAAAAAATATTACTAATCAGAAACGTTCACTAATGCATGTGTAAGCACGCCAAATTTATTTTTTCGGCATAATTACCCGTTCATTAATTCGGAAACTACCGCCACCACAGACTCGCCGCACCAGACTGGACAGATGAGTGTTACAGGGGAGTTTTAGGGTTAGGAGTCTATGGGGAGTCTTAGGGTCAGGCTGTGGGGATAAGAGGGGTTAGGGTAATGGAAGGGAAGGGTTAGGCTTACTTATATACTTATTTATTTATTAACAGGGTTTATATATAGCGCTATCAGATTATGTAGGACTTTACAAAGAATATTTCACATTCACATCAGTCCCTGCCCCATTGGAGCTACATACACACAGTAGGGTTAATTTTGTCAGCAGCCAATTAACCTAACAGCATGTTTTTGGAGTGTTGGAGGAAACCGGAGCACCTGGAGGAAACCCACACAGACCCAGGAAGAACATGCAAACTCCACCCATATAAGGCCTTGTCCAGGAATCGATCTCATGACCTAAGCAC
>WWET01006037.1:2249-35674 GCA_011038615.1 Limnodynastes dumerilii
TAGATATCTTTTTTTTATATAATATATTATCTTATATATATATATTATAATATATATTAATAGGTTATATATGTGAAAAACAACAAAAACACACTCCGTCCAGCAGGGGTTGTTCACCAGGGGCGACAATAATAAAGAAGTACCATAAATTTTTCAATATTTAGTTAAATTTAATGTTTTATTACTTTTACATTAAAACTATTAAGTATTGTTTAAATAATTTGTAAGTGTGGATCATATTTTTAATGAACATACATATTTGTGTCTTTATAGGAATCCAAAACCAGCACCAAGAATACCAACAGAGGGGTCGCGGTCGTGTGGTGGTTGCAGCCTCCTCAGAGAGCTCCTCCCAGGCCCAGGTCCCACTACCCTGCCCATTCCCCTGCCCAGTCTCCATCCCAGCCACAATCCCCTGACCAGGCCTCCTCCACATCCCCCTGCCTATTCCCCTCATGATCTGAATATAATCCTATTAGATCCTGAGTCCCCCTATGCACCCCATTCCTCCTCCCCTGACCCACCTTTCCCAATCAATCCTTATGAGTGTAGTCCCCTTTGTAGTGTTGAACCTTACCCCCCCCTGAGAGAAGCTGCTCTGATGTCACAGCCTGTGCTGATGCCATCAAGTTTGAGTAAGTGTTTTATTTATTCGTTTAATAATTAAAATGTCCTATAATAAAATTTCATATTGTATAAAGGTTTTTTAAATTTGTAAATGTATATTTGGATTCCATTTTGTACATACTATTATCATATTCTTTATAAAGGAAAAAAAAAATATTTTGCTATAATGTGTATTTAGTGGAAGTTTACATTTGTTACATATTTTTCATTTAAAACAAAGTTTTGATAGGTTTCAAAGAAAGCAGAACAGCATTATATTGTACAGTGATGGATAACCTGTGACACTTCAGGTGTTGTGAAAGTACAATTCCATTCATGCTTTGTTAGGTATCTGCTATGCTTTTGCAGATAAGGCATGCTGGGACTCGTTGTTTGACAACACCTGGAGTGTCAAAGGTTATCCCACAATAATATAGTACATAATAAAATGTCAACTCATGCAATTGTAGACATGAGATAATTCATTATAACATAATATGTTAAAACAATAGTATTTTCTATATATTTTTGTAAACACATATGAAATGTGTAATATAAAATATTCCACACAATGTACCGATTAATTTTTATTTTAGAGGCCAATGTATTTTATATTGTTTTGTTGTGACTGCATAGTATAGCAAAAAAATAAATTTTAAATACATTAAATATTAATTATGATAGTAAGCTTACGTCTTGCAGGCCAGAAGATATTCAAATTTTTATAATTTTTTTTGTTCACAGGTGTGACTGTTTTTAAAATATGTGTTAAAAATTATTATACAATTTGAACTTAGTAAAAAAATTTTGTTCACAGGTGTAACTATTTAAAAATATGTGGTGAAAATTATTATAAAATTTGTATTTTGTACCATTTTTTTGTTTTAGCTTTGATCCAACTTCAAGGCCAACTGATGGCAATGTTACAGGCTGTGACGGGCATGATTCATGCCACTGAGGAGACTGCAGCCACTGAAAGACCACATGGTGAAAGGGCAAGGACATCTGGGTCTCCGAATGTTGAAAGACCCTCCCCTCCACCTCCATCTCCACCGCACTACCCCCCACCACCTCCACCCTTTTAATTGTGAAATGTGACTATATAGAATATTAACATAAATAATCAAAATAATTAACAATTCAAAAAATTAACATTAAAAATGTTTTTGTTACAAAAATTGAATGACAAACAGTGTCAGTTGTTTATTTTATGTTCAAAGTTAAAAAAAAAAAATTTCATTTATTTTTCTCATGTTAAACAGTGTCAGTTGTTTCTTTCATGTTTGTTAAGCAATGCATGACATTACACACATTTAATACATTTGTATAATATGTTAACACAATATATTGTTTAAAGTTACATGATAGTCAATCAAACTACACATTTTCACATTTTAAAACAACTATTTTACAACTAACAGGGTATGCACATGACAACATTAAAAAAAATATATTTTACATATCTTTTATGACATGTGCATTGCCTTACATCAAAACATATTTTAAATTCCTACTAATTATACTATACAGAATATATTTGTGCATGTTTATAACACTTATCAATTGTGTTTATTTTAAGATTGTAAAGTATAGTACACATTAATACATATAAACATATAGTCTAACTCTACACAGCTAAACATTTTTATCCTTACTTGGTAAAATGACAAAATATATACATAAATACATACATACATTTTTTTTAAAAACACCAATATGTGTGTAATTTTGTACACATACTTACATAACATTGTACTTTGTTTGGTCCTTTGTAGCATACCTTTTTAGTATAAACACCACACTGGGAATGCTTATTGTTACGTAGCCATTGGTGTGGCATGTTTAACCTGTGGCTCTCCAGCGGTTTATAATATCGGTTCAGAATATTTTAATACAAACAAACTTTAACACATATGAGCTAGTGAAATTGAGTGCATGAATGGTGTAACTTATAGTTTAACCACACCTATAAAGCCATTGCTTTACCAGGCCTGGCATAGGTTATGTTAATTTTTTAGGAGACATGATGTAGCAGTTTCTAAATTGCACTTGAAAACATTTTTTAGTGCAAGTATAGACCTGACCAATACCATGTCTAATTTGTATTCAATAAATAATAATACATTTAAATAGTTTTTACAAGTAGTAGGTGCATAATAAATAGATAAACATTTAAAGTCACAACGTAAACATACTATGCAATATTTTATTTGTATGTGTAATAAACTTAAACAAAGTTTCTGAATTTTTAAAAATTATTAAGACAAGATGTACACTAGCAAATAGAAAATTTAATATGTGCATCTCTGAATGAGGCCTGATGTTTATAGACTCTAGGATACTCAACATGGTTTAGATAATGTTTATAAAGTAGTGTAGACACATGGCCATCTAACATGTTCAATATGTAATTAAATTTACACAAATATCTGGTGTAATTTAAACATAAAAACATTAAAAACCATTATGTCCCATTTATTGTACTAAACATACACTGTTATTTTTTATCAGACTATACCTTTAAAAAATTTGAACTGCATTACCAAAAAAATAAAATATGTTAAATATTTCATAACATTTATAGAATTTTTTACAATCACATTATCAAATGTAACTTGATGGTTGTCAGCATATTTACTTGTGTGTCACATACATTTTGCACATTTGATATAATGTATTAACCTTTTTCTAGACAATATTTCATGAAATAGTGGAATTAGACATACAATTTAATAATAAATGCACTTTCATTCCAATGTAAAAATTATATATACATGAAAAATATCTATATGTGTTAATGTTAGGCTTACCTCATGTGTTGAGTGTGTTATTCCTCCATTGTAAATATATACATTTGACATGTATAATATTTAATCACAAACACATCTCAACATTTCTAAAAACTTATTCACCATTAAATGGAACACAAATATTTGTGAAAAAAATACTGAGGATCCATTAGTGGTACATATTTTATAACATTTTTAAAATGTTACATTGTTTCCCAATTCACATGTCTATATAATTTTCATAGCAACAAGAAAATAATATTGCCATTCTTTATAGCACAGATTATATGTAGGTCACTACATGATGGAATACATAAACTTTAGTAAAACTATCAAACTTTTGACAGTTGTTTAAAACGCATGTATGTTAATGTCATGCATTTGATGTTGATCTAAAGTTAGTTTTAATTCAGCACAATTGTGTATCTAAAGTAAACATCATTTTACATGTAAATGACATAAAACTTTATTTATTTACTTCATAAAAAGATAGAGAACTTACCTGAACGGTGTGGTCTACAAATGTGCTTTATAAAGTGAGGTTTTCTCGTGTGCTTCCTGTTGTGTATACATAATTAACATTGATGTATAAAACCTGGTATTTGACACTAATTAACCCTACACATACTTTCATTCTGTAGCTACTAATTTAGTTTATATTATTAGAAATGTGAACACACATGTAAAATTTGTGTTAAATGTGTTATTTTAAAAAAAATATTAAATACATAATTGAAATTTTTTATGTGTAAATATATTGCTGAACAATAAATACCATGTTACTTTAAAAGGGGAGATAGTTTTATTTAGTAATAGCATAATAAATATTTTCTAAGGTCACATCTTGGTATTTTTATTAAAATATTTTGCCAACGCTGCATTTTAGTTAATGCCTGGATTCAGAGTTTGGGAGTAAGGGTAAAACCGGTGCAAGTGTTTAGCTTTGCTATACCATTTTGCAAAGTGAGTGGTGCTCATTAATGATTACTATTTATAAAGCTGGGAAAATACATGACTTTTGCACACACAAGTCTAATACTGCATAACTTTTGATTTAATAGATGAAACAGAGTTGAACTAATGAATTGCAATTTTTTTGTTTTTGTTTAAAAAAACACTATTTAAATTACTGTCCCCTTGCAGATCCACATGGTATTGATAATGTCTACAGTTGGACCTAAAAAAAAGTTGTAATTGCAGTTCTGAATCCAGGCCTATATGTTTCAAAGTAAATTTAGTTTTTAGCATGCATGCATGCACATTATTGAACTATATTCTACAACTGTTACTTAGAAAAATGGTTTACATGAGCTGTACACTTGCACCTAAAACACGCAGAAAATGCAACACTGAATTCTCTGCAATATCTATTTAAATATTGTATAATAGTGAATATTGATTCTCCAATTTTTGGGGGGAATTATATTAATTATATGATTTGGGAACAATAAACTTCAAATAAAGTGAATATTGTAATATAAGGCATATAAAAAAAAAACAAAAAACAAAAAAATCATGTTTCTATATTTTTTTTTTATACTTCATGGTAGGAATAAGTGAAATTTAAACAATAAACTGATAATATGAATACAGTAATGTGTACATATTTTTGTTACCTTATTTGAAATAGTTAATAAATTAAAATTGGCATATAAACTTGTATGTTCTATGTTTATTTTTTGAAGATGCATAACTAATTCTTGTGTAATGTAATGTGTAAGATTTACTTAATAAAGTATAAAGTATGTTAAAGAGCAATAGTATGTGGATTTGCAAGAAGCTAATTTTAATTACATTGTGAAAGTTTTTAATGATTTTAATTTGTACGAACATTATATGTTATATTTCTTTATTGTATGTTTTAAAAAATACAATAATGTTAGAATGTGTAATATATATAACTATGCACTTCAAATATGTACACTTGGTACTTTTTTATTTTTTCCTACATTTTAGATCCTTTTCAAAACAAAAATTTTTGTTTTGCTGAGTGTGTATATGAAAGTTTCATGAACTTCAATTAAAGTTCACATGTGGTCATTAGTGTTGCAACAGTGAATGTTATTCACATACATTTTTTATGATAATAATTGTGCAACATGATTCATTTAGGCCATAGTGAAATATTTATTTTTATATTCGCATATTCTTGAATGTTTGGATTGTGAGTGCAGACAGTGTATTGCAGTGTGTTTATAGGTCTATGTATGTGTGTGTATTTGTCATCAAAATAATGATGTGCAGGCAAATGTGTATCAACTCGAACAGTATAATACAGTGAGAGTGTGCATTGGCACTTTTGCATGAGAAATGTACAACTTTCACACACATTACATATATTTCAATTAATAAAAATTAAATGAAATTTAAAACCCCCCCACTATTATACACATTATGAATGATAATAGTTATTCTAAATACATTCATTGTTATTGTGAATAATGCGAGTATAAAATGTTACACAAATCCATTGTAACGGTTACACACAGGGGTGTAACACAATAAGTGCTATTTTTTTTTAAGAAATAGGATATACAGCACAACATGCATGACTTAATATAATTTTAAATGAAACATATTTAATTTACTAATAATTAGTTTTTATTTATATATTGTAACATCCTAATTAAAAAAATAATGTTTGAATATTTTATTTAGAAAAATGAACAGCATAAATACACAAGATAATTTGACTTTAAACACAAAAGTATGTGAATAAGCAAATACATTTAAACAGCAAGGACTATCGACATCAGAAATCTATTTTTCAGTATCTATATTATTGTTGGTTTACTGAACAACAAGCATAACAACATTAAACAACATTCAATCCACTTGTAAGTGTTATGTCGCCGAAAAGATCATAAATATACGCAACTAAGTTGCAGGCCGTCTCAGGTTATAGCTCCTTTGTTTAAACAGTCACTACCCATGCAAACAGCCGTGGATCGTAAAGTTAGACCACCACCGAGCAACCCTAACTCTGCGCTGCCAAATGAGATCTTAAGGGAAGTAGTTGCGGTTATTTGAGATCCTAAGTGTCTGCCCGCGCGCACTTTCCCTCGTCATGATGCCTCCCCCCGCCCATTTCTATGCAAAACCTTCGGATCCTAGATATCCGCAACTCATAGGATCTTAAGTGCTTGCGATCGATTCATAGGACCGCACTTAGTGAACTTAAGATCCTAACCCCAAAGCAGACGGCGTAGCACTATTACTACGCATGCGCATTGATGTGAATTTTCTAAGATACTAAATATACGCACCTAAGTAGCGATTAAATCGCATCTCTGAATCAGCCCCGATATGTGGATACATAGTATCATCAACTAGATACATCACTATGCAGAGGATCCTCTATGTAGCGCTTTACACTATAGATCACACCATATTTTTTATTTGCCATTTAGCCAGACCCCTTCAGGTGACAAATGCCATTCATTAAATGTGTTTGTTCTTACCAACAATTAACAGAGAAATATTGTACATTTCATATAGGAATCATACCTGTTCCTGACAGGTATATTATATATAACAATTGTTATATTATATTGTATTTCCTTATTCCTAAGGAAATTTTGAAACCTATTTTGTTAATAAGTTGTTACTTTTAGTGCAATATAACTTTTTTTTTTTAAATCTGTTTTTATTTTGTGCTTTTTTATATTTTTTGATCCGCAAATATAAAAGCATTATATAGACAGTACAGAAGAAAGGACAACTTTTGGCATTGCTATATAACATATTTCTACATCGTAGTTATATTAATACCTCCACACCAGTAGAAGATAGGAGTAGAACAAAACTCCATTAACAGATATACAAATTAACTGTGTACTGGCCGAATACGTATGTTAGCTGTCAAAAAATAAATAAATAGAAACAAATTGCAGATTGGGGGAGGAAGGGTAAACGAGTCAGGGAAAGGGAAAAGAGATCGGAGCACCGTCAGTAGCCATGGATCAGGTGAGGCCTGGCATAGCCTGATTAAAGCATTGGTACCAGGGGAACCATATCGAGTGCAACTTTTCAACTGTGTTAGTTTGCAAACTAGTAATATATTCCATGGAGCTATATAGTTAACTCTATTAATGAGACACATCTGCGAAGGAACTGTGCAGGATTTCCATTTCCTAGCAATTAAAGTTTTGGCTGCATTGCTAATATGTGTTGCTAGTTTCAGGTCCCTTTTATTAATATCTAGAGACGGCAAGTTAAGCAGTACATATACGGGAGCCTTCGGGAACTGTACACCTGTCACCTGTTGAATCAGAAGTATCGTTATGTCCCAGAAATGGCTGACCCAGTCCCACCAAACATGCATAAAATTCCCACCTCCCTTCCACATCTCCAGCATGTCGTTGAGGCTTGCGGGAACATTTGATGTAGTTTTTCTGGTACCAAACACCATCTGGAATATATTTTAAAGTTTGTTTCGCGAATGGAAACACTAATGGAAGCCTTAGCGATTGCCTCTCTAATCGACTCCCAGTCTTCCCCATCCAGGACACAATTTAAGTCACTCTCCCAAGCAGATTCACAAACGAGCTGAATGTCCGATTGTTCCGCCAAGACGGAATTATATATGGTCAAGATAGTCCCCTTTTGGACCTGTGATTGGTTACAAAGACCCTCGAAATGAGTCTTTGCCCGAAAGTTAGATGACCTGGTCTGCGACTGAACAAACCCCTTGACTTGCAAATATCTAAAAAGGAGAGAATGAGAGAGGGTGTGTTTTTCCTGAAATTCTGTGAATGAGTTTGGCGCAGAAGGCCCCAAAATATGCTGAAATCGGTCTACCCCAACGGCCTTCCATGGAACACTAATGCTCCTCTGCTGCCCTTACGGGAAGAGGGGATGGCTCCAAATGGGTGATAGCGGAGAAGGATATGGCCCCAGTTTTAGCTGTCTGTTAAGGCGGTCCCATAACTGAAGAGTGAAATGTGTCGTGGGAACTGTGCTCGCAGAGGCTGGCCTGCTCGACCGCGGCAGCCACGGAAGGAAACCTAGGGTGGGCAAATCAGCAAGGGCGGACTCAATATCAACCCACTTTTTGATACCTGGTGTCAAATGACAGGATATAATCTGATTAAGGTGAGCTGCATGATAGTATCTGGCTAAGAGTGGAAGCCCCAGACCTCCACTAGTAGTACACCTAGCTAATTGAGTACGATTCAAGTGCGGCTTTTTCCCCTGCCAAATAAACCTCGAACACTGAGACTGTAGCAGGGCCAACACCGAAGCGGGGACAGGGACGGGGAGGGTCTGAAAAAGATAAAGTAGGCACGGAAGAAAGTTCATTTTTAACACATTAATTCTGCCAATCCAAGAGAACTGATCCTTCCAGCGGTCCAGATCTCGGATCAAAGTATCTATCATAGGAGAATAGTTAGCCCTATAGAGTGACGCATAATTTTTGGTAATCATAATTCCCAGGTATTTAAGTTGAGACGGCCTCCACTGAAAGCTATATTCGGCTTCCAGAATCTGCAACAGCCAATATGGGATATGCATAGCCAAAGCCTCTGACTTAGAGCCATTGACCTTGTATCCCGAAATTTGTCCATATCTCTCAAGAGCCTTCATTAGGTTGGGGATGGAGATTATCGGATTCGACTGGTGGCCAATATTTTCGCAAACAGTTTGAGATCCGTATTTACTAGCGAAATGGGTCTAAAACTGGTGCACAAGGTGGGGTCCTTCCCTGCCTTGGGGATCACCACAACCTTGGATCTAGCAGAATCCGGGTGGAATTTAGCATTGTGCAATATAGAGTTAAAAAGGGAGGTAACATGGGAGGTTAAAGTGTGGGAAAAGACTTAATAGGCCATGGGAAAACCATCTGGGCCTGGGGCCTTAGAGGGTTTTTGAGAGGCTAACGCCGCCGACACTTCTTCCTCTGTGATATCCCTGCTCAGTCCCAGCGCCGATGTGGTATTTAACCTGGGGAGCTTTAGCGACGACAGGTATGCCTGTGTCTCTCTAGTTAAAGCAGCGCTGTCCATAGCGGTTTTAAGGTTATACAGCTTTTCATAATAATCTTTAAAAATTGTGTTAATCTGTAACGGGTCATATGTTAACTGTCCTTGCGAGTCTCTGATGGAGACTATAGCTTGCGCTGCCTTTTTAGCCCTGAGTCTATTTGCCAGAAGAGTGTCCGCTTTATTACCCTTATCATAGAATTTTTGACCTTTCCACCTGCTCGACTAATAAACTATATAATTTGGAACGTTTAGCATTGAGCTGAGCTAGTGTAATCGCAGAAAGGGTACGTTTATGCTCTTTGTCCAAGGTGTATATCTGAGATGAAAGAGATTGGATGAGGAGTGATCGCACTTTCTTACGGTGTGCCGCATATTTAATCATCTCCCCTCTAATCACCGCCTTATGGGCTTCCCAAATTGTGGACTGAGGACACTCCTCTGACAAATTAACCTCAAAGTATTCATTCAATTTATCGGTGTCAAGAGACTAAAATTGAGGAATTTTTTGCAGGGTTTCATTCAGTCTGTGGCCTACCTGATTTGTGTTCTAGGATATAAAATTTTGTCAGCACAATTGAGTAGTCCGACCACACATTAGGATGAATAATCGCTTCAGTCAGTGTCTGAATCAAAGATATACTAGTAAGAAAAAAGTCAATCCTAGCTATCATGGGGACTAAGGAATAAAAATGTAGTCTCTATCCCGTGGGTGTAGAGAACGCCAGGTGTCAAACAGGCCAGCCTCCCGAATATGTCTATTTATAGATTTGGAACCTGGAACCGGGACCGAGGTGGGGCTAGAACCTGACTTATCCATATGTTGGAACAGGATAGTGTTAAAATCCCCTCCCAGCAATGTGTGACCTGAACGGAAAGAATCCAAATTAGAGAAAAGGGTATGAAAGAATCCGGCATGATGCTGGTTAGGAGCATAGACATTTGCAAGTGTAAGTTCACAGGGGCCAATGGTACCTTTAAAAAAGATGTAGCGCCCCTCCGTATCCATTTTGGTGTCGGTGAGAATAAAAGGAACCGTTCCTCGGATAAGGATAGCGACCCCATTGCGCTTGGAAGAGTGACTTGAATAAAATACCGTAGGATAGCGCCTGGATATGTGTTTGTGTTGTACAGATGTACAGGAGGAATGTTTATATGTGCTCAAACAAATCCTACAGATAAAAATATAAACATGTTTGATTTAAATCGAGAGCAAGCTTCCGATATTTTAAGGGAGCCAATCGGCAAGCTGAATGGCCCCCTATTCTTCAAATCTGCTCTACAGCTTTGAAGGTATACTTTAAAGCTGTCAGACCAGCATAGTACATACAGCGGTAATTGCAGGGAGTAGTATAGACAAAGATCAGCCGAAACCGCGCTGTGTGAAGCGTGACAGAATTCTTGTCTGTATTACTTCCTGCAATAGCCACTGCTGTATATCTATGTACTATGCAGTTCAAATAGCTTCAAATCCAAATAGATTATATTGGGCCTCTACCTGTAGCTAAAAGAGTTTTCAAATATGCTTTGGTTGTTAATGTTTTAACTAAGAGGGTAGGAGCTTTTCCTATTACTAATAATATTGCACTTTTTATAGCAGAGGTGCTATATCATGATCTGTTTTCTAAGTATGTCTTTCCACATTCTATAGCAATTTTATTGTGCAGGTGATGTAATCCATGTGTGCTTTGCTAGGTATTGAACAAAGATTTCATGTAGCTTTGGCAAAAGGAAAAAGTTTGTGATTGGGTTCACCGGCAACCTGCTATTCTGATGCCAATACGAGCCACACCTTTGAAGACTACAGGTATTTCACCATTTGAATTGATGACAGGCAGAGAGACACGCTTGATGCTACCAAGGGGGGGTAAAAATCTAAATCCTTTAAATAAAAACACAAAATAGCCACAAAATGGAAGGCATGTTAAGGTAAAAAAAATAATTCTAAAGTTGGTCCTTTTGAGGCAAATTGGTTTGGACATTATGTGATAACAAAGGTTGTTTGTTCCACTGTTGTATCAGTAAGGTGAGTTGTGAAAGAGTAAAAGAAAGTTATCCAGTTAAAGTTAGTTCACCTTGATCAGTGCAAGCTGGTCAAGGTCTGGGATAAACAGCAATTAAATATCTTGTTATTGGTGCTTTGGGTAGCTCTGATTGAAGATTGTGTTTATTAAATTTGAATGGTATAAAATATAAAATGTTTATATTTTCTATTTTAGAAGTGAGTTACAGCAAAATACATTAGTGAACATAAAAGGTTGATCTTCCACTAAACTAAAGCAGACATAGTTCTAGTTTTAGGTGTAGATAATGCAAAAGAGATCTTTCAAACGTAGCCTTGGTTTCACTTCTATCTCATTGTACTAATAAGTTACAGTTAAAAGTATTGGTGCACATGAATTTTTACTTTCAACTGCACTAAAGCAGATCAAGGGCCAAATTTACTAAGCTGCAGGTTTGGAAAAGTGGAGATGTTGCCCATAGCAACCAATCAGATTCTAGCTCTCACTTTTCTATCACATACTAGAGAATGTATTCTAGAATCTGATTGGTTGCTATGGGCAACATCTCCACTTTTCCAAACCCGCAGCTTAGTAAATCTGGCCCCAAATCTTCTACTATTATGTGTAGATACTACAGCTTTTTGAAAAGCTGCCTTTTTTTTCGCTTCTATGTTATTGTACCGAGGAGTTACAGTCAAAAACATGGGTGCACATGATACCTTGATTTTCCACTGAACTGAAGCAGATAGAAAGTTTTACTTTTAGGTGTAGATACTGCCAGACCAGTTCTTTCAAATGCAGGTTAAATTTTGTTTCTGTCTCATTGTACCGAGGAGTTACAGTCAAAAACATGGGTGCACATGAAACCTTGATTTTCCACTGAAGTGAAGCACATAGAAAGCTTACGCAGCTTAGTTTTTGCTTCTTAAACTAACAATGACTGACTGTAGCATTCACAACATGCATTCAAGAAATAAAAACACGGACAACGCTATGGCAGGGAGCATAGATTTATTAAAATCATAAGATTAATTACACTTTTAATTTAGTAGATACGAGGGTAGCACTGATAGCCTGTGGGGAGTCTTCTAGAAGGAGGCAAATCTAAACAGAGGACAGGAATCTCCTGCCCTCGGCACTCTGGGGGTAAGTGTCAACTTAAGAGCACAACCCCTATCATACTGCACAACCCGGGGAGGCAACCGGGAACCAGCCAGCCGGTGTAGCTTCCTGCTTCAGCTTGAAGGGGTGTGTCTTCCCTGCACCAAGCCTTATGCCCTGAACCTAGCACCAAATGTTTCTGACAACCCCACCATTACCGCCACAGCAAGGTACCCTCAAGTACCTAGCTCGCCACCCTAAAACCCCTCTAGAACACTCCATAACTGTTTAACAAATAACAACATACCCCCGTACAGAAGTGTACACCATCAGCCCTGTACAGAGAAGGGACCTCACGACTTAGCTCAGGATGATAAACAATTGACCCACCTAGATCCACTACAAATTTAATAATGGTCACACCAGTTAACCTGGGAATCATCCTGGACCAACCAATCTGAAGGGCAGGGAATTTAGCATGAACTACTGACAAATCAGCTTTTATCGACGACTTTAAATAACAAGCTGCAGTACTACCCAAATCATTTCCCCCAAGGTGTATTATTAATCAATCTGAAAATCCAGTCTCAGATTTTACCAAACCTCATAACCAACTGAACATATGCCATCTCATACCTCTCACACCTAACCACTCTACATCCCATCCGTGTGGGCTGACAGATGCACTCCCTTGACGAACATGGATCCCTGCACAATAAACATAAGAATGGCCCAAAACTAAAGCCCTTTTGCCCTGCAAACACCCTCCTGTAAAACAAATAACAAGAATGTGTCAGTACCCTAATAACTGATGAAAACCTACAAAATTACAACTAATAAAACTATGACCTGGAGCCGGATTTTCTGGACTGCGGGAGGGGTGGAGGTGTTGCCCGTGGCAGTCGGTCAGATTCTAGCTCTCGCTTTTCTATTACATGTTGGAGGATGTTATACAGTGTTTGGCTTCTCTTGCAGGTGATTTGGGTGGCAGTGGATTAAGCAGGCCCCTGCTATATTTGGGGTCCAATGATCTGAATTTTGACAGATCATTTACCGGGGATAAAATAATGACCACCACAAATTTTTGGCAATTTTCCATCGGATATCGTCGCAGGGTTGCCTGCTCTCCTGGAGTGTCTATGAGACTCCCGAAGTTCAGGCAGGTAAATTTTCTAAAAGCACCACCTCCCTACCTCTCAATATGGCGGTCCTTTGTGCTGCTGAGGATTGGGCGGGACTTGATTGCGTGCATGTCATCGATCCCCGCCCAACCCCCGGGAGCACTGGGGATTACAGTAGTGATGGACAGGGGGGCTAGGCGAATGTCAAGTGGGGAGAGTGACGTTCAAAATTCAGAATGGGTACCCTGTGGTAATTGGGCTACAATGGCCCTGATTCACACTTAAGAGTGAGTTAGGTGCAGACAGATCCGCATCTAACTTACCCGTTCTGCCCCTAATCTACCCCCGTTTTTTGTACGTATGGAACTTGCCTATGGCTACTTTATCTTACTGTGCGTTCTTAAGAAGGAAACTATGCATGGACAGTGCCTCCTCCCCAGCTAATCTAAATCCCTCCCTCCTCCCACTTCTACTTAAACATTCCCTGAGGCGGCTTTATGCGGCCTCTTTATAACTAAACTACTCCGTGCGGTCTTTAAAGACTGCACGGAGGCAATCTACGTACCTAACTGGTACGTAGATTGCGTAAATTACCTACTATGCATGCGTAGTAGCTAATTTCAGGAAAATATGCACTTAAGAAGCACAAGCTTCTTAAGTGTGAATCAGGGCCATTATTATTATTGTTGTTATTATTATTATTATTATTCCTCTCCACACAGACAAAGCCGCTAATAATCTGTTGGTGGTATCTCTGTTATCCCCTATCGCTCTTATCTCTATTCTCCCCTCCCCTTCTTTCTATTTCTTTATCTCCTCTAAAGTATTCTAAATGGTTATCCTAATATTTGCACTGGTGTATTGTGAGGTAACTGTTAACTGTTAATGTGTATTGCTGAACTTTAGAATGTTTGCCACAACAGACTTCCGTATGATCTCATCTTACCTGCATCCTGGTTTCATTTTTGTACATGTGACCATTGTTCTTCTTTGTATTCTACCTTTTAATAAACAAAAAATGAATACTAATAAATCTACACTGCTAATTCTAAACGAAAAGACCCTGACGAGGAAAGAAGGGAGGAGGGAAGGGGGTAAAGGACAACTGACAGTCAGAGAGAATACAATTAGGGCGAACAACTCCAAAAACACCTAGGGTGGCCAGGCCAATAAGTCACCCAAGGGAGAAAACTCCCCCATGCCCCCATTAAGGGCAGGCGATGATTAGACTAGATTCCCCTGACTGACTGTTATCTCCCCACTTAACTTATCTTACATAACAACTCACCTTATTGAATACACAGATAAAGTTACTTACACCTTACAATTTAACTTACTGCAATGTACTTCCTAAGCACTTGCGACTTCCACCGCCCTGGTGCCATTCTGTGTTCCAAGGAATGACCATCAAGGGCAGCAGAAGTGGCGGTACCTATCCTAAAGGAATGAGTGCCAAACAGGGCAGGATAACGTACAGTCCACTTAAAAACCATGGTAAATTGGTATCACATTAACAGGGAGCTGTCGCAATGCAATAGCCAAACCACCCTGTCAGCCGGAGTAAGAGTAAGGTACGATTGCGCAAGAGCGATGGGGCAAAGAGAAGTTGTTTTGTGCGATTCTAAAGATACCCAAAGTTCATGACTCAGCTGATCAGTTTTAGAACGTTATGTTAGAATTTTACATGCAACTGAGAAGGCCCTTACGATCACATTCCTGGTTAAGAAGCCAATGTCAAAAGCAGACTTTCTTCTGGCCACCCGCTCCGAAACCCGGAAAGCCCTGAAAAAAGCCGAAAGAGAAAGCAACCCTGAAAAAGCCGGAGCTCAAAGTCATCATGAGTGGTTTCCACCAGGGCCGCCGTCAAACGTTTGAGGAAAGTTAAGTCAATCGGTGGTTATCTTCCTGATGTGGGTGTTTCCTACACCAGCCTTTCATAATTCTAGAAACAAAAAAGTATTTGGATGGATCAACTAAACCACGCAGTTTAGAGAAGTAAAAAGTGCCCGCTAGCAATGACGCCATGGATGCTTTAGACCTCCCTGTCCGGTACTCAAACCGAAACCACTTAAGCAATACCTCTCTATTGGGCTTACCTCTGAGATGCCTAATGGTCTTGAATGCAACCCACTGTTACAAAGCGCTTGTAGGTCCAAAGCATATTCGGGGCAAGGGAGTTGTCCACCAAGGCTCTTAGGTTGGTCGAACAATCTGCCAGAGATGACATGGGCATGATAAACCTGACCCTCGAGCCCCAGGAGCCTGCTCCCTAAACCTACACCAATTGAAGCGCGACAAAGCATCAGCTATGTTATTTTCCACATCAGGAACGTAGCGGGATCTAAACCCGATACTAAATTTTAGACACTTTAAGACAATTTATCTAAACAACTTGACTGGAGGCGGAGATGAGGCCCTCTGCTTGTTGATGGACTGGAGCACCCCCAAGTGGTCACACCAAAATAGAATATTCCGATTCTGAAGAGCATTAGCCCATAATTCAACAGCGACAACTAGGGGGAAAAGCTCCAAGAGCAGCAAGTTAGCAGTGAGTCCTGTCTGCACCCAATCCAAAGGCCAAGGTGCAGCACACCATTGCCCTTGGAAAAATGTGCTAAAACCCTTACCACCAGCCGCATCAGTGAAAAGCTGCAATTCCTGATTGGAGAAGGGAGCTGCCAAATCCTAACCCCATTGAAATACTCCAGGAAGAGCAAGCAGATGGTCATGTCCTCCCTAATTCCAATTGAAAAGCGCACAAATGGTGTAATTTTTTGACTCCTGCCGTTGCCCATTCGAAGTGTCGGCTAAATATTCTGCGCATTGGAATTACACGGCACGCAAAGTTAAGCAAGTCCAACAAGGATTGCACTACCTTAAGCAAAGCATGGCGACGCGAACGCAAGGAAGAGAGGGCAGTCTGCAACTTCCTGACCTTATCGGCTTTTAACCTGCCACCATGGACAGACCCTCCGTTTTGTCAACTGCGATCGGAATACTGAAATGCCAAAATAAAACCTGCCGGCACACCTCCGAGTGTTCCGGGCTCGCAAACAGGAAGTCATTCAGGTAGCGAGTAAGCAAATCTTGCCTAGCCACCACCTGGACGCACCAATGCAGTAAAGAGCTGAATTTCTTGAATAAGGCACAGGATATAGCACAACCCATAGGTAAGCATTTATCAATGAAAAACCCCCTGATCCAGGTGAAAACCCATAAATTTGAATGAGTTTGGATGTAATGGAAGTAGACGAAAGACTGCACCATGTTAACTGCCGTCTCGAATGACTTCTAAACTACTGCTGCACACTGTTCAAATGGTAGGAGTGTCTTAATACAGACCTCCCGAGTACACATATAGCAAATGGATAAGTGAGTCACCTACAAGAGGTGCCTTGATGCTGGGCAGGTGAGCTTAACCCAATATAGCTATATTGTGAACTAAACCTCCTTTTTATGTATGTGCTGACACAGTGTTATATAGTGTTTGTTTAGAGCGCCGGATCTCTCTTTTGTTCCTTGTAGTTAAACAGTGTGCTGCACACATTTCGTATATTGGATTAAAAGTGTGGCCTGTGTTTTCCTGTTACTGGTAAACTACTGAATAGACTTTAGGGTGAATGGCGTAATTTACTGACGAGCCATCTGGGAAGGAGAGGTGTTGAATTAGCCTGAACTTACCAGGGATTTTTTTTAGGGACAATCCCTACATGTGACAGAATTAAATCAGAGATGCAGGGTGTCTTAATGACTGGGCACTTTGGGCCAGTGCCCAAGGGTCCAACTCACCAAGGGGCCCTTTAGCCCTGTCCAACCAAAAAGCTTTTTCAGCCTCCGCTGCAGCCCATGCAGAATTACATCTTCTGAATGTAGCTCTGCATGGGCTGTAGCAGAGGCTGAAAATCCCTTTTACACTCACTGTGCACAGGGACCAGTCACCAACCCAGCCGCCGGCATCACCGTCCGTAGCGCTGGGCTGCTCCTCCCCCTTCCCCAGCAGTCTCAGCGGCGCGCTCTCAGTACACTGAGCGCTCACGTGAGCGTCAGGCTGCGTGCGCGCCGCGGGGGACACAGAATTAACGGAGAAGAGCAAGGTAAGGTATTTTTTTTTTCTGACTTGATGGCTCTGGCTATAGGGAAAGGAAGAAGGGGCAGAACATCATGGCCCCTACCACACTCTGAGAATCTGCTGCCAGCCTGCCACCTCCTCCAGGCTGTGCCAGTGCCCCTATAGTTTGATGCCCCCCTGGAGGAGGTGGCAGATGGCAGCAGATGCTCAGAGGGGGCAGGGGCATCAAACAATAGGGGAAAAGACTGGAGGAGGTGGCAGCAGATGGCCATATACTGAGGGGTCATCAGTAAAATAGGGGCACAGGAAGAGGTGGAACTGGAAGCAGATGGCCAGAGGGTACAATAGGGGCAAAGACTGGAGAAGGTGGCAGCAGATGGCCATATACTGAGGGGTCATCAATAAAATAGGGGCACAGGAAGAGGTGAAACTGGAAGCAGATGGCCAGAGGGTACAATAGGGGCACAGGAGGAGGGAAAAACAGAAAAAAGTGACTAGCGCTGCATACCCTCCAACATGACCCCCTCCATTCTGTACATAATACTCTGCTCCTGCTTTTCCTTCCTAATCTCTGATTGCAGTCACCTGTGTTACACACCTTTCTATTTAAATAACTAGTATAACACAGGTGACTGCAATCAGAAATTAGGCAGGAAGAGCAGGAGCAGAGTATTATGTACAGAATGGAGGGGGTCATGTTGGAGGGTATGCAGCGCTAGTCACTTTTTTCTGTTTTTCCCTCCTCCTGTGCCCCTATTGTACCCTCTGGCCATCTGCTTCCAGTTTCACCTCTTCCTGTGCCCCTATTTTATTGATGACCCCTCAGTATATGGCCATCTGCTGCCACCTTCTCCAGTCTTTGCCCCTATTGTACCCTCTGGCCATCTGCTTCCAGTTCCACCTCTTCCTGTGCCCCTATTTTATTGATGACCCCTCAGTATATGGCCATCTGCTGCCACCTCCTCCAGTCTTTGCCCCTATTGTACCCTCTGGCCATCTGCTTCCAGTTCCACCTCTTCCTGTGCCCCTATTTTATTGATGACCCCTCAGTATATGGCCATCTGCTGCCACCTCCTCCAGTCTTTGCCCCTATTGTACCCTCTGGCCATCTGCTTCCAGTTCCACCTCTTCCTGTGCCCCTATTTTATTGATGACCCCTCAGTATATGGCCATCTGCTGCCACCTCCTCCAGTCTTTGCCCCTATTGTACCCTCTGGCCATCTGCTTCCAGTTCCACCTCTTCCTGTGCCCCTATTTTATTGATGACCCCTCAGTATATGGCCATCTGCTGCCACCTCCTCCAGTCTTTGCCCCTATTGTACCCTCTGGCCATCTGCTTCCAGTTCCACCTCTTCCTGTGCCCCTATTTTATTGATGACCCCTCAGTATATGGCCATCTGCTGCCACCTCCTCCAGTCTTTGCCCCTATTGTACCCTCTGGCCATCTGCTTCCAGTTCCACCTCTTCCTGTGCCCCTATTTTATTGATGACCCCTCAGTATATGGCCATCTGCTGCCACCTCCTCCAGTCTTTGCCCCTATTGTACCCTCTGGCCATCTGCTTCCAGTTCCACCTCTTCCTGTGCCCCTATTTTATTGATGACCCCTCAGTATATGGCCATCTGCTGCCACCTCCTCCAGTCTTTGCCCCTATTGTACCCTCTGGCCATCTGCTTCCAGTTCCACCTCTTCCTGTGCCCCTATTTTATTGATGACCCCTCAGTATATGGCCATCTGCTGCCACCTCCTCCAGTCTTTGCCCCTATTGTACCCTCTGGCCATCTGCTTCCAGTTCCACCTCTTCCTGTGCCCCTATTTTATTGATGACCCCTCAGTATATGGCCATCTGCTGCCACCTCCTCCAGTCTTTGCCCCTATTGTACCCTCTGGCCATCTGCTTCCAGTTCCACCTCTTCCTGTGCCCCTATTTTATTGATGACCCCTCAGTATATGGCCATCTGCTGCCACCTCCTCCAGTCTTTGCCCCTATTGTACCCTCTGGCCATCTGCTTCCAGTTCCACCTCTTCCTGTGCCCCTATTTTATTGATGACCCCTCAGTATATGGCCATCTGCTGCCACCTCCTCCAGTCTTTGCCCCTATTGTACCCTCTGGCCATCTGCTTCCAGTTCCACCTCTTCCTGTGCCCCTATTTTATTGATGACCCCTCAGTGTTCTAATATTTTATTTATAGACGATTTATAATTTATTTATTTCACACAGTAAAATAGTAGTTTTATATTGAAGGAACACATCTAATAGCAATAGCAGTATACAATGCATTAGTAGAGCACATTACATAATAGAGCAGAGCTTATGTCAGTGCATAAGTACTGTTGCATTTGTTGTGACCCATTCATCATTCCTCACCACGCCTCCTTTTTCAATTATTGGGATTTTTTTTTGCAAATTTTTCAATATTTTTTTGCACATTTTTCAATCTGGGGGGTTTCTGGGCAACCAGAAACCCTCCCTGGGTGCGCCACTGTATTATTTACAAACAATACAATTTTGTAATCTTTGTTACTGGATGCTCTTAAAACGTCCCTATTTTTTCAATATTTCAAAAGTGTGCAATATAAATTCTCTTATTATTTTATTAATCCCATGTCATAATGGGCATTACAGGGATAATTTTTTTAAATCTTTACAAATAAACATGGCAATGATATTATATCATTGTCTATCATTGTCTAGTGCATTGGTTTTTCTTATTTTACTTTTTGTATGTGTTAAAATTAAAGCTTCAAGCTACATTATTATTATTTTCCCTTCATTTACAACACTTAGTCATCGATTGTACCCAGACAACAGCTACTCTAGCAGGTGAAAATGAAGCGCACGCCTATGAGTGGAGCACAGAAGAGGAAACGCGCTGAAGAGAAGAAGCAGAAAATTAGTGAACTTCCAAAATTAACATCTTGGTTGATCCCAGGTGCAACACCAGCATCTAGTACTGCTCCTCTAAATACAGAATCACCATCTACATCCACTTCTGCATCCAGTCATCCAGTTCCAGACATACATTTACCTGTTCCTGCTTCTGAGGAAATTCCACAAGAAGAAATACTAAATACAGAATCGCCATCTACATACACTTCTACATCCAGTCATCCAGTTCCAGACATACCTTTACCTGCTCCTGCTTCTGAGGACATTCCACAAGAAGAAATACATGAATCTGTAATGGAAAAGAAGTCTACTGAGAGCGTGATTCACATCACAGATCCTGCTCTATGGAACATCAAGAATCCTAGTACTGTGGATTACTGGATTCATAGTGGCCCAACAGCATGTCAGAATCATGAATCCAACCTTTCAAACTCATGCAGAGTATACGAGGGAGCTGGAGGAGAAACAACTCGCACGAGATATTTATCAAAGAATGTATTCAAACAACAACTGCGAAATGGTGAATATGTAAAACGCGAATGGCTAATCTATTCACCATCCAAAGGTTGTGTATACTGCTTTGTATGTCTTCTGCTGTCTAGTAAAGAATCTCCCTTTGCTACATCTGGATTTAACGACTGGAAACACAGCAATCTTATTGTAGAACATGGAAACGCAGAATAACATCGCAAGTGCATGATTGCATATTCAGTTCGGCATAAAGAAACCGGATGTAAAGATTCTTTATTAATGAAACAACATCGCTCACAGCAGGAGTATTGGTATAAAGTGTTGACACGTGTGGTTTCTGTCGTTCGCTATCTTGCCACCAGAGGTTTAGCATTTCGTGGAGAGAATCAAACTATTGGGTCACCAAAAAATGGAAACTTTTTAGGTGCAATAGAGATGATAAGTGAATTTGATCCTTTTTTGCAAGAGCATCTTAAACGGCATGGAAATGCAGGAAAGGGGAACCCATCATATCTATCTGCAAACATTTGTGAAGAATTTATAGATTTGATGGGACAACATGTTCTTTGTAAAATTATACAAGAAATAAAAGAATCAAAGTACTACTCAATAAGTGTGGATTCCACTCCAGACATCTCACACATTGATCAGCTGACATTTACAGTCCGTTATGTTAAAGGATGTGAGTCAATGGAGCGTTTCCTTCAGTTCATTCCTATCTTTTCACATGGAGCAAAGAATCTAGCAGATACTGTTGTAGATTTCCTGACTGAGAACGATATTCTGCTATCAAACTGCCGTGGTCAATCATATGACAATGCCTCAAATATGTCTGGGCAATATACTGGATTGCAAGCACGGATCCGTCAACTGAATAAGTTTGCCATGTATGTTCCTTGTGCTGGCCACAGTTTGAACTTGGTGGGAGTAAAAGCAGCAGAGTGTTCTCTACAGACTATCTCCTTCTTTAAGTTTGTTCAGCGTTTGTATACCTTTTTCACAGCTTCTACACATCGATGGAATGTTCTGTTATCAGCTTTAGGAAAAGATCATGTTGTGGTCAAGCGTCTGGCTCACACAAGATGGTCATCACATTTTGATGCTATTCATGCTCTGCATGAAGGTTTTGAAAAGATTGAAGATGCACTTGATTCAATATCAGCGGACACTATCCAAAATGAATACACAAAGCGAGAGGCAGAAGGATTAAGTTATAAAATGGAGAAGTTGGAAACAATCTTTCTCACTATTTTCTGGAACGACATTCTAAAAATATTTAACAAAACAAGTAAGTTCCTGCAAGCTAAAGATGTCAACATAGTTGTTGTCATGGATCTTCTTGAGTCCCTGAAAACCTTTCTTCAGGAAATTAGAGAAAAATTTGGGGAATATGAACTAAAGGCCAGAAGTAGGTTCCCAGATTCTGAATATAGTAAAGTGAAGAAACGCGGCCGAAAGCGCAGTGTACGTTTAACAAGATATGATGGATCAGGAGAAGAGATACTTCTAAACAAAAGTCAAAAATTCAAGGTGGAAACATTCGTCCCTGTTGTGGATGCTTTGAACTCTGACCTGACAAAACGTGCAGAAGCTTATTCCTGTATTGGAAATCTGTTTTCCTTCTTCAGTCAATTGAAAACAATTACTTCTAATGAGCTAAACAAAAAGTGTGAGCATCTGGCTAATGTGTATGACAAAGACCTTGATTATGATGCCCTTCTAAGTGAATGTCAGCATCTCAAGCACTACCTGGTTCTTGATGAAAAGTGTGAGACCCTCCCTGCATTGTACAGTAAATTAAGTAAATTACAGACAACTTGAAATCTGTGTTTCCCAATGTTGAAATCGCACTCAGAGTGTTCATGTGCATGATGGTGACCAACTGTACAGGGGAACGCTCATTTTCAAGATTGAAACTTCTAAAGAATCATCTTCGCAGCACAATGGGCCAGCAGCGTTTGAACTGGCTTTCACTCATGTCCATGGAAAATGACATTCTTCAGAATATTGACTTCAATCCAATTATAAAACAATTCTCAACAAAGAAACTTCGCAAACCATTCTGATTAATGCTGATTTACAGTTGTAATAATTAAGTTATTTAAGTTAATAATTCCTACTGCACAGTTTACCAATAAATCATTGTTTATTGTTGAAATGTGTGTGCGTGTTAAATTAAGTTATATAATGTTCTAAAGTTTTGGTTACATTTTTATTCCTGGGAATGGATGGGTAGGGGCCCCTGTGCATTGCTTTGCCCAGGGTCTACAATTTTGTTAAGACGGCCCTGCAGAGATGGGCAGGACTGAAAAAGAGCCTGCTACCCTCCCCAAAACAACTTCCTCCATAACCTTTTTAAAAACAATGGCCCTGAGCCAGACCTACGTACGCTAGCGATTTTACACTAGCCGCTGACATAAAATCATCCATTAGTATTTACTGCGCATGCGCGCGGTAGATGTTAGACAATGTAACTCTGAACATATATAGAGAAGAAAAAGATAAATTCCCGCACAAGTCCAGGCCAGTGATACGAATTATACTATAAAGGGGCACTGAGATAACCCTCAATTATACAGGAGAAATCTCAGCGGGTGCACAAAATTGGTAAATCAGAACATACACAAAAAAACATATATAGGAAAAGTCCTATACCCAGACCAATATATAAATTTATGCACTCTAAGCCGAAATATATTTTAAAAAATAATTTTCTTCCCTCACTCCCTTGTTATGGCTGGTATTTAACTGGTTGTTATAATGTTTCTGGACTGAACTGCTACTTATGTTTGTTGCAATTTGCACAGATTAGATTAAAAGTAACAAGATATTCTCAGCCACGCTGTACCCTATCTCTCCATGTATTAGGCCAGAGTTAGGCAGGGATAGTTAGTGGCTCCCACGTGGAGTGAAGCACCACCATTTTGGTTTTTAGAGCAGAGTGTTTATACTGGCCATTTAAGCCATTATATAACCCTTATAATAATAATGTCAGAGCAAGTGAAGTCCTTTTTTGTATTTTGTTTTTAACAATCATGTCCTGTGATTCATGTTGTCATTATGTCGGATTTTAAAATTCTAGAGGGTATTCCTCAGTATGTGTACTAAATAAAGTGAATTTTTTGGATATTTTTTCAAATATATTTGGGCTTGGAGTGCATAAATTTATATATTGGTCTGGGTATAGGACTTTTCCTATAAATGTTTTTTAATGTAACTCTGAACGTACGTACCATCAGCATAACTATGAACGAAGGGGTTCATCTATATGATACCCGTAGTTACGTTTGATAGGTGATAGGTGGAAGGAAGCATTTAAATCATACAGTTAGGCAGTTATGTACGTGAATCTATTACGTACGTCAGTACTTACGCTTTGAAAAGATAAGGTAGGGTTTGGGAAGCGTTAAACGGCCAAGGTACGTACAAGCGAGGGGATTGCATAGGGGTGTGCATAGAAAATACGTTAGTGTAAATACGCTACGCATTGAAACATAACAAGCACTTAGGTCTGGATCTGGCCCAATATGCCTAGCATATTGGGCCAGACTTAACTTAACTTTACCAATAACAGACAACTTGAAGCCTAACGATTTATCCCCAGGGATCCGCGGCAGCGCATGAATTTCCCTTTTATTATTATGTCTCTCTCCATGCCGTATCTAAGTCACAGTGATTCAGGTGGGTCTAGGCCATGGGGCAAGAAGGTGAGGGCGGCAATACGGGAAAAGGAGGCAGAGTGGTGGCAGATCAGCAGCAGGCTTCCGGTAAGCTTCAGTTGGAAGAAGATCAAGAACAGCCGAGCAGTTCAAATCAGGCAAGCCAGACCTCCCGACGGCCGCGGTCTCATTCGAGCAGTGGCGTCAGGACTTATCCGTCACAGGATCAACATCAGGCATCCTGTGAACTTCAGCGGGAAGCCAACGGAGAGCAGACAAGTACATCGCATCAACCAGAGCAGTCATCTCAGCATCTTCAGTCACGTTCAAGCAGTGGCGACAGGGCTGGTAATAACCACTTCTTTTGGTGCATCAGTCAGCTCTAGTATAGGGTTATTCGAGTATCAGATTAAGCCCGTCAAGGTTATGGTGCCTTGAGATCTCCTATTACCTACGGCATTCAAGAGTTTAAGCTAATAGCTTTTCTAAACACAAAGGAACTAAGAAGTTTAAGATGAGGATCAGGAAACGGCCGTTACACACTGCTAGCAAACATCTTCTGCACAGCACACAGACCGGGCAGTTTTCACCAGCACCAATGCTCCGTTCATAGCCTTAAGGTACTTACTATAAGTTATTCCTACCCCCACATTAAAACCTGTGAGGTGTCTGGCAGCTACCATTGGGAGCACCAGCCTGATTATTTCAACAACTGGACAATCGCAACATTGTTGCTTATCAAAGCATAAAGAACTACTGTATCAATAATTACTGCATATCTATTGTCTTTTACTGATGACATCAAATAGACTATTTTAACATGTATTTTATGTATTTTTATAAAAAAAAAAAAAAACACCCACCTCTCGAATCGTGTGAGTTAGGAAAGTACAATAGGGGTGTCATTAGCAAAGATTCTCATTTCGTACCAGCTAGTGTGTTTAAAGAAAGCGTAAATTTGAGATCTAATATTGAGCGGTTGCAGATTTATAAATTCCTGCCAGGTCTCAAAGAAAGATTCAGTTTTGATTTCTCTATGCGAAGAAGATGCTTCCCAGTCCATCCGAAATAAAAAAACAATTTATTTTTGAACAATGATATAGATGGGGGCTCCTCCTTTGTCCACATATGCAAAATAGTTTTCCTAGCAACTGCAGATATTATTAAACTGAGTTTCTTTTTTACCCTAGACATTCGAGGAATGTTAGTTGCTACCCCCAACACTGCCCATTCTGCTAATAAAGGAATATTAAGCAAGAGATCGGACGGGGAAAATTGTAAAACTCTCTGCCAGAACTGCTTTACATAAGGACATTCCCGCATACAGTGTATTAGGGAAGCCCCCAACATGCCCCACATGGCATTTTTGGCAAGCATCTGTGTCCGACAAACCAATGAGAAAACGACGATGAGGGGTTATAAACCCTTTATGGAATATGTTATAAAACATTTCCCTATATGTGCTTGCCATTAAGGTAGAAAGAGATCGGGTAAACGTTTTAATTATTGTTTCAAATGTTAAGTGAGGAAAACATTTACACCTTGTATGATCCATTGGTTCGTGTAGATGTCTATAGTGAGCAGAAATGGCCTTCTTACATGTAAGGGGTTTAGACAAAAGGACATCTAATGGATTAGATAGGTCAGCAGGGCTTAATAACTTCAACACAGAGCTAACATAGTGTTGTGCTTGGTGTAAACCCAATAGATGTGTCAGTGGGAATTTATATTTATTAAAGAGCCATGCAATTGAGTGGGGTCTTTTACTCTGTGTATCTATCAAAGTTTGAATATGATGAATCCCTTTACTTAGCCAGGACACAAAAAGGTACGAGGCCCAACCATATTGAAAATCTGGGTTAGCCACCAAGGGAAGAAACAATGAATGATGACTGTTTAAATTAAATTTGTGTCTTGTATAGTGCCAGACTTTCCATGTTGACATTAATAAAGGGTTTGAAAGAATGTCAGCTGGAATTTCTTGTTTTTGTGTATGGAGTATTAGCATATGCTTTCTTATCATGCAACCAGTTCTATCTATCTATCTATCTATCTATCTATCTGTATGTATGTATGTATGTATGTATCTATCTATCTATCTGTATGTATGTATGTATGTATGTATGTATGTACATATATATCTATCTATATCTATCGCAAAATCCCTGCATGGCTATAGAATTTTAAATCTGGGATATTAATACCTCCATCCGAAGTCACTTGCTGTAATTTTCTTAAACTGATCCTTGGGCATTTACCCTGCCAGATGAAAGTGTGAAAGACTTTATTAATAAGTTGCTCGTCTGCAGTAGAAAGTACTATGGGTAGCATCTGAAGTGGGTATAGTAACTTCGGGAAAGTTACCATTTTATTTAAATTGGCTCTTCCCAAGTAGGAAAGCATAAAATTTTTCCATGTTTGAACATTGTTTACTGTGAAATCAGACACCATACCAAATTCCGCAATTTTATCAAAAATTATTTGTATAGAGCGCTGAGGATTTGAAATATAAAGAAGCAGATCATCCACGAAGGCAGATACTTTTACCTCATGGTTTCCAGTCTTAATACCCGTAAAATCCGTGCAGGATTGTAAAATGTGGAGATGGGGGTCTCAAGCAAGATTGAATAAAAGCGGAGATAAGGGGCAGCCCTGTCTTGTCCCTGCTGTCATGCCTTCGGGAGAACTAGGCATACCATTAATTAATCAATCATGTTGTAGGTTTGTTATAAATGTATTGGATGAATTACGAGAAAGTCTGACCAAATTCCCTAGTCTGAAAGATTCTCTGTAAATGGAGCCAGGACACTTTGTCAAAAGCTTTTTCTGCATCAAGATTTAGTAACATGACTGGATTAACACTTTCTTTCAATGATGCTGCCACAATAGCCGCAATTGCTGTCAGGATCCCCTTCACAGAAAATCTATTATGTACAAACCCTAGATGGTGTGGGGTCAGAAACTGTGGTAACAAAGATTGAAGCCTGTTTGCGATAATTTAAGCTATTAAAATCTTGGTTAAAAAGTGTTATGGGCCTATAAGAAGACACATCTGGGTTTTTATCCGGTTTTAACATGAATATTATGTGAGCCGAATTAAATGAGGGGTAAGGGACTAAATCTTTGTGGATTTTTTGAATTAGGACTTTAAAACAACCAAAATAAAGGAAAGTGTTTGGCCTTTAACTACACCAAAAGTAACAGAACAGAACAGCACTTGTGCATTTGCTACGGCACACCCCATCTTGTAAAGTTTACTGTTCTTTCAGCCTGGTCCCCCTCCTGGCCTTTTTAACCCCATTATCCTCATCCCCAGGGATTAGGTCCCGGAGGCCCTATGCAAGACCTAGGTCCCCTATAAAAGCTGATGCCGTGGTATCATGGTAGGACAGGTATGCCTAACTGAATTGTCAAGATACTTACCTTTTAAAAGAGGGTTTTTATGTTTGGTTTTCGGTTACCCATTACTGTGATAGGTAACATGGATAATTAGGAACCTTAAGGCCCTTATTTCCATCCTGTTTGAGATGTTATAAATAAATAACGACAGATAAAAGCCACATGACCCACCCAGTCTGCCCAGTTGTTTATTTAAAACTATTCTGACCATAGACCCTATTTACCCTCAATTTATTTTGAGATTTAGGATATTAACCCAAGCATGTTTAAACTGTTCTACTGTGTTAGCCTCAACCACCGCAGATGGGAGGCTATTCCACTTATCTATCACCCTTTCAGTGAAGTAATTTTTCCGCACATTTCCTCTGAATCTACCACCCTCCAGTTTATATTCATGCCCTCGTGTTCTATTACACCTCTTCCTTTGAAGTCTACCTAGATCATCCCTCATTTTGTGTATCCCTCCTGGCATGTCTACCCTGTTACATATCTTTGTGTCATCTGCAAAAAAAGGCATATTTTCCACTCGTTGGACAATTCCAACTTCATCAGGGTTTACATGCTAAGTGTCATGTGCAGTATAAATAGCTGAATCTTAAATTCCTTTTAGTTCATTACAAGCGTGTCCTCCTCAGTCCTATTGGTCCATTCATCTATATTTTATATTTATTTATTTATTTATTATATTTGGAGTTAGATTTACGAAGATGCGGGTTTGGAAAAGTGGATATGTTGCCTTTAGCAACCAATGATATTCTAGCTCTCACTTTCTTTTTACGTAATAGAGAATGTCAGCTAAAATCTGATTGATTGCTATGGGCTACATCTCCACTTTTCCAAATCTGCAGCTTAGTAAATCTGGCCCTTAATCTGTTCCTATCTAAATGTATTCATGCTATTATATGTTCATCTTCCTCCTATCAATTCCTTCATTTATGGTACTGTTTGAAGGTTTTTTTTGCCATTTTATCCCCTGTTCAGACAAGCGTTCCTATACATATTCATAAGTTTTAAAGTGCACTCCACGCCACAAATAATTGCAAAATTCAAAACTCTTTAAATATATCATCAATAAATAATTGTAGTGTGTATATCAATTAAAAATAGACATTAGACAAGAACATAACACATGATACAAACATTTAAATAAAAACAATCTACAGCATCTCCATTTGCATTAAATCTTATATAGAAACATACATTACAGCAACAAATGGCCAGATCTGTCCCTATACCTAAAAAGAGAAATCAAAGAAATAAACAAAATAACCACCTCACGGGGCGGCTGCATATACCTGAAACCAGCCAAATAAGTAAACAGGTAAGTGTTAGAGCAGGGTAGCGGTAAACAGACAGCATGAGAGGTATGGGAGTCCATAAATGGAGGAGCGGAGATCAACACCGACACGTGTTTCGCACACAGCTTTTTCAAGGTTAGTACATAATCAGAACGGAGAGACTTTTTATTGCGCCCGAATGAGCTGCAGAGAGCCTGATTGGCTCTGACCGGCGCACATCGGTTGCATGGAGTGATTGACATATCAGAGCAGAATGGATCCTTAATTCAACAGGGAAAACAAAATATCATTAAGTACAAAGAACTACTGAGTGGCAAAGTTTTTGTAGCATTGGTTATTATTAGAGTGTAAACATTTCTCATGAACTTATACTGGAGGCACCATTGTGACATATTGAGCACAAATTAAAATAAATTAAACACAACGATTCCACATACAGAATATTGCACAGTTGAAATGCTCATTGGGATAAAACAAAATGGTAATCCCATTATTATATGTAAAACAAGATCATATCTGAAAAATTATTATTGATTAAATAAAGGGTATCAGAAATACTTAATTATAGTGTTCTAGGGCACTATTATAAATTAATCAAACTCCTAAAATTACTGCTGGAGCTAATAAGTATGAAATTGATGTTTGAAGTACCCAGAGTTAGGTATATAGTAGATTCATTATTCCTAGAGAATTAAAAGTGACAAGTAGTATTTGTAATTGAGCCTATCCTTAGTTATATTCATACTAATTAAGTACTATTAATAAAATTGGTTATAAGAAGGCACTATATTCATTTTTTTTTTTTTCCGTTTAGTCCATGTGGATGCACAGAGTTCATTAAGTAGATTTTGCTTCTATTTGCTGCAATTTTTAACAGTATCTCCCCCTCTGTTGTTTTTTGGAAGCTTGTACATGCCAAACATAGTTGTGCCGTCTAGACAGCTGTTATGGTGAGCTAGATAGTGTTTACCTACACTGGTTAGTGGTCTAAATGTCATTTAGTTTTATCCGTATTATGTATATTGCGAGAATATTCGCCCAGTCTCACCCTGGTCATACCAATATATTTCTGCGAACAAGTGCATGCTAGACAACAAATCACTCCTTGCGTAGAGCAATTCAAAAAAGAAGATATTACATGTTTGTGCCGAAAGCGGTCGATAAATTCTTTAGTAGGTTGCATGTGTTTACATAAAGAACAGTGACTACAGGCGTAAGATCCTGTAGTAAATTGAATTTTATTGCTTGGTCTAACAAAGTGGCTTCTGACAAAATTATCTTTTAAGTTTCTGGAACGGCGACAGCTGACATTGATTTTCTCCCCTAACTTTGCAGCAATATCCTCATCAGTACAAAGAATGGGTAGGTGTTTGTTTACTATTTGCTGTATTTGTCGCCACTGACTAGAAAAATTAGTGACAAAGCGTATTTGGTCATCACATTTTTTTGACTTTTTACCATAAATCAGATGGTTACGATAAAGACCCTTGACACTTCTATAAGCTCTCTTGATGGATCTTTTGCTATACCCTTTATCTTGAAGTCTAAGGCTTAGTTCCTGAGCCCTCATTTAAAAGTCTTCATCGGATGAGCAGTTGCGTCTTGTACGCAAAAACTCCCCAGGAGGGATACCTCTTATAGTAGCTGGATAATGAGAGCTACTCTCAAGTAGAAGGATGTTATTTTCCGATACATGTCGGTTTGTAGAAGACCATCATCTCCCATTTTTATTGTTATGTCAAGAAAGTTGACACCGCTTGTCAATCGTCTTAGGAAAATGGATTTAAATCATTAGTGTTAAGAACACAAATAAACTCCTCCAGTGGCAAACGCAGGATTTTGAAAGGGGGGTTTCCAATGCTTGCAATACATGTGAGGTATATTATCATAGCTGCAAACGTTTTGGAGCACGAAAACGCGGCAAATAAGCTCTGCCGCGTCCTGCCCAAGCTCTTCTCCTAGCCCACCCACAATGTCATACTGCACAAGGCAAAAATTACCCCTAGCGTGTGTATGTGTGCTTGTTTGTTAGAGAACTAGACTGTAATGTGGCAGAGGTTGATGTGTGTAAATTTGTAAAGAGCTACTTAATATGATGCACTGTTAAAATATAAAACATATGTAAAATGACAATACTGATAATACGGTCGTACTAACTGACTGCCAGGACATGTAAGACATCCAGTAAGGTTCTCTGTGAAAGCAGGATGTTATAATATAGATTTTAAAATAATAAAAATTCTACATTAAGGAATTGCTTTGGTTATTGACTGTAACTGGTCCTATTCTGATATTTTTTTTATAGGTGATTTACAAGTTACTTCTTTCACACAGTAAAATAGTAGTTTCACATTGAAGGAACAGATCTAATGTTAATAGCAGTATACAATGCATTAGTAGAGCACGAGCACATTACACAATGTACAGTGCCTGTGTCAGTGCATAAGCACTGTTGTATTTGTACTTTCCTAATGAAGCACAGGCCAGGACCATCTTCCTCCATGTCAGTCCAGATCACATTGTCGCTAAGCCACGTCCCCTTTAGAATTTTCAAATTTTTTTTTTTTGCTCATTTTCAATATTTTTTTTCATTTTTCAATCTGGGGGATTTCTGGGCAATCAGAAACCCCCCCTGGGTGCGCCACTGCTCCTCCATCTTACTTCTAGGGCCCTCCCATATCATAAAAACGCCATCAATATATCTGGCCCATAACGCGATATGGGATAAGTATGTTTCCAATTTATACACATATTGAGACTCCCACCACCCTAAAAAAGTTTGCGTATGTTGGTGCGCAAGCCGCGCCCATTGCCATCCCTTGTAATTGAACAAAATGTTTTGGGTCAAAAGTAAAGTAATTGTGGGACAAGACAAATGAAAGGAGCTCAATCAAAAAGTTAGAGAAGACTTTGTTATCTAGTGGTGACAAAAAATACCAAACAGCAGCAAGACCCAATTCATGTCTAATGCTGGTATACAGGGCTTCCACATCCAGTGTAACCAGCCATATATTCTCAGTCACTGAAATACCATTAAGCTTAGTGAGGATATCAGGGGTATCTCTTATATATGATGGTAAATCATATACAAGGGCCCTAAGGTGACAGTCCAAAAATTTACTGCCAGGCTCAGTCAGGCTGCCAATGCCCGACAACATGGGCCTGTCGGTGGAGTTTTTTCATCCTTGTGCAGTTTGGGTAATAGATAAAATGTGGCTACAGATGTTTGGGAAACCTGAAGAAATGTGAAATCTTTACATAGAAACATAGAAAGTGACGGCAGATAAGAACCACATGGCCCATCTAGTCTGTCCATTTGTTTATTCAAAACTATACTGATCCTAGATCCTATTTACCCTCAATTTAGTTTACAATTTAGGATATCCTTATATTTATCCCAAGCATGTTTAAAAACTGTTCTACTGTATTGGCCTCAACCATCTCAGATGGGAGGCTATTCTACTTATCTATCACCCTTTCAGTGAAGTAATTTTTCCGCACATTTCCTTTGAATCTACCACCCTCCAATTTATATTCATACACCCTTTCTTTTGAAAAATGCTACCATCCTCTAGCTGGTCACAACCCTTGATGTATTTGAAAGCTGCTATCATGTCCTCCCTCTCCCTTCTCTGCTCCAAGCTATACATGTTTAGTTCCTCTAGCCTTTCTTGGTATGATTTGTTACACAGGACATGGACCATTTTAGTTGCTCTTCTTTGCACAGTCTCTAATGTATATATTTTTTTTAAATTCAGTAGTCTTTTTATTGTTTTCACAAGACATACAATACATAAAAAAACAAAGACAAAAATCAAACCCCGCTCCCTCCCAAGGCACTGCTATAGGAGCACTTCCACGTGCTCACCGGATTTGCATAATTATACTGCATGACACAATGACATATTGAAGAACAATTAACATTCTATGTATTGAAGCTTGCTGCTCATCCCTACAGCCAGGTCGTATTCTGGACCTCTTAATCTCTCAACACCAATCATAAGTCGCAAGTGGCTCATAAGGGTCTGGTGATGGGGG
>WWET01006037.1:47324-64460 GCA_011038615.1 Limnodynastes dumerilii
CTTTCCCTTTTACTGCTCAATCTTTTAATTTTGTTTCTAATATTGCTTTGCACTAATTCCTAAGTATTTTTTTGGGGGGATGCATTACGTCATAATCTATCAAATTAAAAGCTCTGGCCTGTCCACTAGGAGCACTTCTGTTCCTTCATTCTCACCTGCGTCAGCGCATGTCCCCAGTAGGGCTAGACATTCTCCAGGCCAGATAGATGAAAGCCTAGGACGCATACATATAATGAGGTTAACCAATTTTTTTTCTCTCCCATGACACCCCTTCTTATATTGTTTGACAGTTTCTATCTTATGTCCTCCCTTGGGAGCTGGCACTTGCTGTTGGTTACATTATTTTCACAATTGTATTACAGCAATCCAAATATCTTTCAACACAATTATCTGACATTTTGATGACAAACTCTTTAACATGGAAAAACAAAGTCTTTAAAGTGGGTGCTATATGTACAAGTGTAGTAAAGTGCAATAAATACAAGCAATACGTGATGCAAAAATTACAAATTATTACCTGTTAATGTGGTTTCATTTACTCCTCCTTGACAGCACCGCCAAAGGGTTCATTCTCCCTGCTTGGAGCCTCACAGGAAAGAAAAGAAGACCAAGGGTATATAACGTCACTTCCTCCTTCTTCCCGAGTCTTCCTACTTCAAAAGTTTAAAAACAAAACACATGTTAGTGTACACTACACCATCACCAGGGTGGGAATCTAAGCGCTGTCATGGAGAAGTAAATGAAACCACATTAATAGGTAATAATCTGTAATTTAATTTTCCTCCCCATGACAGCACCACCAAAGGGTGATAAAGCAGTACTTAAGGGGGGGCCATAATAACACACCACGTGCACATCCAGTACCAACCAACCTTTATTGTACAACTGCACTAAGGATCTTTCTCCCGAACTTCGCTTCTGCTGAAGATTCGACATCTATCCTGTAGTGCTTAGCGAATATATATGCGTAGACACCCAAGTCGCTGCTCTACAAATTTCTTCTATGGATGTAGATTCTCTCTCTGCCCAAGAAGTTGCCATCACTCTGGTCGAATGGGCTCTCAATCCCTTAGGAGGTTCCAGATCTCTTGCTTTGTAGGCTTCCGTAATACAACTCCTAATCCACTGTGCTATAGTGGGCTTAGAGGCTGCGAACCCTTAACGTTTACCTTCCGTCAATATAAAAAGTTGCTTCAATTTACCGGAGGTCTGCAGTCTTCTGTAAGTATAGTTTCAAAGTTCTCACCAGGTCCAGTGTATGCAATTTTTGCTCTTTAATGTTCTTTGGTTCAGCACACAAAGATGGTAGAACAATTTCTTGATTCAGGTGGAATTTTGTTACCACTTTAGGCAAGATACTGGGATTTGTCCGTAATACCACCTTATTGGGAAATAAATTAATGTATGGCTCTTCAGACCCCAATGCCTGTATTTCCGATACCCTCCTTGCTGAGGTTATTGCAACCAAAAAGGTGGTTTTCCATGTGAGCAATTTTAATGATGAACCCTCTGGATTTTCAAATGGTGGACCTGTAAGAACTACTAATACTAGATTTAAATCCCAGGTTGCCAGTGGAATTCTGCATTCCGGTCTTACTTTGGAGGCTGCTTGTACAAATCTCATTACAAATTTATTGCTTGACAGATGCACATCCAGAATCGCACTGAGCGCAGAAATCTGAACCTTTAGAGAACTGAGACTAAGACCCTTGTCTAAACCTGCTTGTAGAAATTCCAAAAGTATGGGTATACTCCAGCCCTTATGCTTTTTCTCTTTTAACCAAAAGACAAATTTCTTTCAAATCCGATATGTAGAAGAGGTAGAACTTTTTCTTGCCTTTAACAAAGTAGTTACCACTTTTTCGGAAAAACCTTTACTTCTTAGGCTATCGGCCTCAACAACCAAGCCATTAGTTTCAGGCTCTCCGAATCCAGATGACACATGGAGCCTTGTGTGAGAAAAGAGTCCGTCACTCTCAACCTGCAAGGTTTCTCTACTGATAGCTGTAGAACCTTGGGGAACCACAGCCTTCTGAGCCAGAATGGTTTGATCGCTATAATTGTAGCCTGTTCCTTCTATATTCTGTTGAGAAGCCTGGGAATTAGTGGGAGAGAACACATATCCCAGTTTGTATTTCCACACTCTTGACAGAGCGTCCACCCCTAGAGAGTGAGCATCGCGGTACCTCGAAAAGTACCTTGTCACCTTGGAATTCTTCTGTGTGGCCATTAGGTCCACCTCTGGTGTGCCCCCTTTCCGTGTTATTTTCTTGAATACGCTGTCGTCCAGCTCCCATTCCCCTGGGAGGTAAGTATGCCCGCTCAAAAAATCCACTTGTTGATTCTCTTTGCCAGCTATGTATACTGCCAAAATATTTTTTGTGTATTCTTCTTGCCCATAGCAGAACCCTCTTGACCTCTGCCACCTGTTTGTTTACTTAAGAGACTAGGGACTTGTTGTCCAACATTATGAGCACTTCCCTCTCATTCAGAATCCTCTAAGACTTCACACATGCTTGCACCACCGCTCAGCATTCTCTGGCATTCGAGTATAGAGGACTTGTCTCAGGATCCCAAACGCCTTGCATCATTTTCCATGCACAGACTGCTCCACAGCCTGTAGCGCTAGCGTCTGTGGTAATGATTATAGGTTGAGGATGAAAAAAAGCTTCTTCTTTTTGAAGAAGTCTAAGTTTGTCCACCAAAGAAGGTCTTCTCTGGCTTCTCTTGATAGCAATATTGGTTAGTTCATACTGCTGGTATCTTTGTTCCACTGTAAGAGGAAATCTCCTTGAAACGATCTCATGCAGAGCCTTGCCCAACTGACCATCTCTATTGCAGGGGACATTAGGCCTAAAATCCTTAGACAGTGTTTTACTCTTAAAGTCCTTCTTTGTGCCACATTCAGACATTCTGAGGATATTCTCATGATTCTCTCCTGCGATAATGTCAAGGTCATGCTCACCGTATTTATGCTTGCCCCCAAGTAATGTAGGCTCTGTACTGGTACTAGGATGCTCTTCTACTCGTTCACAATCCAGTCATGTTCTTGAAGAACTGAAAGAACCTTTAGAGTATGTAATTCTGCCGCTTCTTTAGTTGGGGCTCCCACAAGATTGTCATCTAAATAAGCCCATATTGTGATTCCTTCTAATCTTAATTTTTCTATTAATACTACGAGAACTATTGTAAAGGTCCTGGGGGAGGTTGCTAGTCCAAATGGCAGGATATGGAACTGATAATGTTCTCCAAAGACATGAAACCTGAGGAATTTCTGATGATTTTTTGCAATAAGAATGTGAGTAATAAGATATGCGTCCCTTAAGTCTATCTTGGTTAGAAACATATGTCTTCTGATGTTCATCACTATAGACTTTAGGGATTCCATCTTGAATGCCCGTGTCTTCACATACTTGTTTACTCTCCTCAGTTCCAAAATAGTCCTGAACCCTCCAGAGCTCTTGCATATGACAAAAAACATGGAGTAAAAGCTGTGATATCTTTGCGTCTTCGGTACTGTTGTCACCACATTCTGTACAATCATTAGTTGCAAACTTGTCCATAGAGCTTCTGCCTCCTCTTTGTCATGCGGAATCGGGGACTGAAGAAAGAAACTTGCTGGCTGTTTTACGAACTCTATAGCCTGTTCCTAGCCTGCCCCCTACAGTGCTGACCGAGCCAGAATCTCTGGCATCACTGGGCCATCTGTTTGACCTGATGTCCCTTCATCTCTGCAGACGAAAATTCCCTCTGGAAGCTGGCCACTGGTTTCTCCTGTAGTTCCTCCCAGGCTTGTAAGATCGGGTGTCTCTGATTTCAGTGGGATTAAATCTTGACTGCTTGTTAAATACACCTTTCCTTTGACTCTTAACCTGGGGTATTTTTCGACTGGGCGTCTGCTGCCCATGGCTAAGGCCACAATGCCCCTTACCACCGTCGCCGTAGCTGTGGACCTTGCTGCCAATCGAACAGAATCCAGACACGCCTCATATAACAAATCAATAGCGATCTGCATGTCTTGTATTAATTTCAATAATTCAATTCAAACGTTTAACTCCATCCAAAACATTATTTTAAAGGTTATCACACCAACCTCTAAGAATCCTGGCAGTGACAGCAGAATCAGCCGCAGATTTGGTAGCAGCTCCAGAGGCCAGATGATGCTTCTTGAGTCCAACCTCAATTTTTTTTTCTCCATGGCATCTCGGAATACGTTTACATCCTCTAGCGGTAGCGTAGTCTTGCGTGCCAATCTTGCAATAGCCACATCCACGTGTGGTGTGTTGTCCCACCACTTAGTCTCATCCTGATTAAACGGATATAATTTAGACATTTTATGTGACACCGTTAACCTTTTATCTGGACATTTCCATTCCTCCTCCACTACATTTTTCAACACTGTGGACAATGGAAAAACCCTCTTAGTTTCCTTAAATAAAGCCTCTTGTAATTTTATTTCTTCCTGCGAATCCTCAATATTTAAAGTTTTATGAATCAATTTCAGCAGTTTATTTACAATATCTTGATTAAAATCCGCTTCCGCATGTGAATTAACAGAACCATCCTCAGACTCCTCAGACTTCCCTGACAACACTTGGATTTCTGAACAATCACTTAGCACTGACCTTGACCTTTTCTGGTCAAAACTTTTAAATCTTCTTTTGTAACAAATGTTTCAGACAATGTATCCTTCATTAGCTTGACTAAATCCAATATTTGCTGAGAAGGCTGCAGTTTCTAATTTTGTTTACAAGCCTCACATGCAGATTCAAAGTAATCCTTAGGCAAATCACAATCACAAAGAGAACATCTTGCCCTGTGTAATATCTTGTGCTTTGCTCTGACATCGATCCTGCTTGTATCAGACCTAAACAAAAAGACTAAACTAACTAATAGTAAACAAACTTGCAATAATAAAAGGTATTCCAGAGGCTTACCCCGATTTAGAAGGCTGTTTCTCCTCTTTCTCCTTGATCATTTTTGCTGCTTAAGTGCTGATTCCTCCAGGACATACAGATAATCACAGTATCCCAGTTCTTTTCGCATCAGGCTTTAAAAACTGATTCCGGTGCGCTTATAATGTCACTCCTGCGACCAGAAACCCGCGCGGGCTCCAAGAAAATGGCCGCCACAACAATAACTGATAGTGCAAGCCTCTCGTGCTTCTGCCAACCCGCCCTCGTTGGTAGGGGCGGGCCTACAGCCATGCGTTCCTCCAGAGAATGCTGAGAGGCCGGCATCACCTCTTCTCCCAGCATCAGGCAATGACGGGGAACACGGGGCAGCCTCCGGATCACAGGTACCTACTTCTAACCCTGCCTAGCTCCATACAGGAAAGAAAAAAAGACTCAGGAAGGAGGAAGTAACGTTATATACCCTTTTTTTCTTTCCTGTGAGGCTCCAAGCAGGGAGAATTAACTTTTTGGTGGTGCTGTCATGGGGAGGAAAATGAAAATAGTAGTATTGTGGTACCTACAAAGATTGCAGCAAATGTGCAATAATAAAATATGTGCAATAATAAAATAAAAATAATGCAACAAAAAATATACCCATTTGACTTTGACCTCCATTTACCTGTTAATACAAAATAATGACAATAGGATAGCTCACAGCTCCCAACTGAGGGGGTGATTATTTCTCCCTTTTAACATTTACATTTTTTTATGTGTATTGTTTTATCGTGCTACGATATTTTATATCACATATTGCTTATATTTATTACACTTGTAGATAAAGCAAACACTTTATAGAATTTACACCTTTTTCCATTTTGCACGGATTTAAATATATTGTGGATCATATTTGTCATTCTTTAATTGAGGCAGCTTTTTTATGCAATTTCGCCATCTTCTGGTGAACTGGCTAACTGATGATGTTCATTGTAAAGCTTCTTGTATATTGTACAAGTAATACCTGTAATCTATATTTTAGCGATTTTTTAATTTTCTCACTGTTGTAACCACTTGCATTATGGGGTAAAGGGATGGAATTATGGTATAGCAATGTCACACTCATGTAAATAGTCCCAATCCAGAACCAAGCACACACGTTTCAGAAAAACATATGCACCAGGTGGAAAGGTCTAATTGCATTGAGCTGCTGTTGGCTCACACACTACAACCTAGTTCAGACCACTGCGTTAGTATTTAACTTTCCATACGCAATACAAAATAGTAAGGGAATGAGGGGCGTGTCCGGACCTTCACGGCGAGCAGACGTGTTACAGCTGAGCTCTGATAATTAAATAGTTAAACCTAAGTGGTAATTAGAATATGAGTTATAGCGCTCCCTAGGGTAATAAAAGTCGTCGCCAAATACTGAAAAAGGAGACTAACCCAAATCTCCTACAATCAAAGGACGTGAGTAAACACACTAAGACTGAAATAACAAAAAAGGGGGTTCAATATTCAGGCGCCAACATTACCCCCAATTATCATATTATACAGAACTACACAGCTTATTCAATGATGAAAATACTTCTAATATATATAAGACAAAAGAAACAATCTATTTCCTCAGATGACCAAATACATGTCCATGAATAAAGAGTCTCTCAAATACGGTTGTAAATTGGTTCAATTCAATGCTTGCTCTTATAATATAATCTGATTAAATTGTAATGGGTGGTATCCTACTTACAAGCTTCGCCTCTTGGGCTGTATGCACATCAGATGACGAATACTTCAAAAACGTCAATCTTCCCTCATGGTATATGATGGTTGTATTATTCACTCCTTCAGTAATTCATATAGAGACAAAAAGAACAAGCTTCCAATGGTACAATAACGTCTGTACAGTAAGGTACACAATCCCCTACTCACATTATATATCTCTTGACATTAGGCATATATAGCAATAAGGATATACTCCTGCCAAATATCATCTGGTCTTTTCAAATTTAATTCTCCACAATCGGATTATATTCTAAGAGCAAGCATTGAATTGAAACAATTTACAACCGTATTTGAGAGACTCTTTATTCATGTACATGTCTTTGGTTATCTGAGGAAATAGATTTTTTCTTTTGTCTTATATATATTAGAAGTATTTACATCATTGAATAAGCTGTGTATCTCTGTATAATATGATAATTGGGGGTAATGTTGGCGCCTGAATATTGAACCCCCTTTTTTTAATTTCAGTCTTAGAGTGCGTTTACTCACATCCTTTGATTGTAGGAGATTTGGGTTAGTCTCCTTTTTCAGTATTTAGCGACGACTTTTGTTACCCTAGGGAGCGCTATAACTCATATTCTAATTACCACTTGGATTTACTCCCTTCTAATTAAGAGGGGCTGTTAGATTTAATTTTTTAGCCATGTGAGTTAAAGCGATCCCTTTAAGAAAATGTTTAGACATTTAGAAGAAAGGAATGATAACATTGAGAAGGTCTTTAAAGGAGAATTAAATTTACTTGATGGAGATTTAGATGTACAATGAAGACGTTAGGGAATTCCCTCTTACAGGAGAACAACATTTGGTGGGAAATAGTCACCTTTGAAAGATATTTAGCAGACCAAATAGTCCCTAAGGGTTTAAGAATAAAAAAAGAATGTGCGTTCGAATCAGAATTGAAGGAATTCCTGGAAGGATGGTATATGATCTTGAACCATTGTTCATTTTCCTTAAAGAAAAGAAACAACTCCTCAATGATTTAGAACAAGAAATTGGGGACCTTAGGGCTCTTGTCTCTCAGTTTGCAGAATTAAAGGAATATAAAGATTTGGAAGATACTTTGATTTATAGACTACAGAAACAAGAACAAACTATAGCAGAGAGAAGATTTAAGAAATATAAGAGAGATATGGTAGAATACAAGACCGGAACCCAATATATCAATATAGAGAAAAAGGAAAATGAGAAAGAGGAAGAATTAGAAGGAGAAGAAGAAGATATCCTTAGTGATTCAGTGATCGAGGAACTTCTTTTATTCGAAGAAAACCTTAAGACAATACAAGAGAAAAAACAGGTGTTAATAAACAACAAAATTCATCCTCAAATAACAACAATAAGGATAATAGGAGGTAAGAAAAAAGATATAATAGGTGATAAGAAAGAAACTGAAGTATCTAAGAAAGATTCCAAAAAGGGTAAAAAAAGATCAGAAAGAGGATCTTCCAGTGAAAAACATGAGAAAAGAGGAAGAAAGGAATGCCAGGAATGACTACCGTAGTAGAAATGAGGAAGATCATAGACGGAATACATGGGAGTATGAAAAAAGAAGAGAATTTGATGATTACAGAAGAGATAATAGTAGAAGAAGAAATTTCGATCACAGTACTTCAGTAATAGAAGAAATTATGATGACAGAAGGAGGTTTGATGATAGGCGATATTATGAGGAGAAAAAAATATTATGGACAGAGAAGATACTCACCTGAAAGAAGGTATCAAGATGATAGGAGGCATTATGAAAACAGAAGATCCTCCAGGGAAAGAAATAATTACTATTATAGTAAAGAAGATTATGATTATTACTATGACCATAGTCAGAGAGATATGAGAAAAGTACATTGGAGGGAACATTCAAGAGAGAAAAGGTCGAATATGGAGGAGAGAAGAGATGATCAAGACCTACAACAAAGAGACTATCGATACACTCCCCACGAAGTAGTAAGGAGGAACTAACCCCATGAGCAACAAAAAGATAGGAGAGAAATATATCCCATTCCTGTACAAAATAGAATTGACCCACTTATCAGAGATGACCAAGAGAATTATAGGAAAGATATTTTAGGGGTTCCAACCCGGGAGGGTTGGTAAATAAGGAGAATAAAAAGAAAAAAAGGGGGAAAAGGGGAGGCATTAAGATTAATAATAAGGGAATTATTAGTAAGAGAAATTTGAATAGTAAATCCCCAGAGAGATGAAAGGTCAAAATATATCATTTAAGTAATTATGAATTAACATCAGGAAGCAGTACTCAGTAAAGGGCTGAAATTCACCCCTACTAAGAATAGTGATACTTTTAATGTATTCGTTGATTTGCAAAAGTTCATCCTCAAACTAACTTTGAAGAAATTTTTAAAAGATAAAGTAGATAATGAAGCAGGAAAAGAAAGGACCGATTTTAAGAAAAAGTCTACATTTTACCCCCAACAAGCAAAAGGGTGTTTTATTGACTCTTTTGAGAAGATAATGAGGGAAGAAATAAAAGCTTTAGAGACTAAGAAGAATAATTTAAGTAGAAAAGAAAGGGAGGCTCTCATATCATTAAGTAATAACAACAAAATAGTGATAAAACCATCTGATAAAGGGGGAGGGATTGTAATATTGGAGAAAGAAAAATATATAAAAGAATGTAAAAGACAGTTAGAGGATAGTAATACATATCACAAGTTAAAGTCCAATCTCACTGACAAGATATATAAAAAAAAATTAGAATTATTTGTAGATAAGTTCCATAAAAAGGGAATTATTAATGACCAAGAAAAGGAGTTTTTGCTGATTAAAAATGCTCAGAGCCCCTCATTTTATACTCTCCCGAAAGTCCATAAGGACTCTTTAAATCCCCCTGGAAGACCTATTGTGGCAGGTGTGGAATCTTTAACGTCCAACCTGTCACAAATGATAGATGTACATTTACAATCTTACATGAAGACAATACCGTCCTATTTAAAGGACACAGGGGATGTCCTTAGGAAAATTAGAGGAGTTAAATGGACTGGCGGATGCAAAATTTTGACAGCAGACTTCCAGTGTTTGTATACGGTAATCAACCATTCTTTAGGCCTTGAGGCAATTGAATGGATGATAGATAAATCGGAACTAGAAAGGGACAAAAAAGAATTTGTAACAGAGGGGATTGAATTAATACTTAAGAACAATTTCTCTTGGTTTGCGGATGAATATTACATACAAAAGGAGGGTACGGCTATGGGGACAAAATTTGCCCCCTGTACGCCAATATCTTCATGGCGTGGTGGGAGGAAAACCAAGCTAAGGAACATCTGAAGGTTTATTTTAGGTATATCGATGACATACTTATGATTTGGGAAGGGGATAATACGTCCCTAGAAGAATTCTGTAGCCATCTTAACCAAAATAATATGGGTATTAAACTTACCTTTAGTAGTAATAGGAAAGAGGTGGAGTTCTTAGATTTAAAACTGAAAGGGGAGAATGAGAGGATTAGTACGGAAATGTATAAGAAACCCACCGACACCAATTCTTTTATACCTAAGGACAGTGCCCATCATCCGAGGTGGCTCGAATCAGTGCCTCTAAGCCAATTTTGCAGAGTTAAACGTAATTGCTCTAAACAAAGAGTTTTTCTAGAACAGAGCAAGGAACTTAAGGAACAACTTATGAGAAAAGGTTATAAGGATCAAGAACTTGCTCAAGCTCTGAATAAAGTAAAAAAGAAAAAGAGGAACATACTACTAAAAGAGAAAAGAAAGAACAAGAAGAATAATTATGGGATTAGTTTTATTACTCAGTTTAATCAAGACTATAAAACAATAGAGAAGATGTTTATGAAAAATTGGGGACTGCTCTTGCAAGATCCGGATTTGAAAATCCTTTTACCTAAACAACCTAAATTCATTTATAAAAAAGCTACCAATATTAGAAATTTAGTAGTAAAGTGTGTTACAGATCCCCCTAAAAAGAATAATACTACCAGCAAAGGGTTTTATAGGTGTGGATCTTGCACTATGTGTAAGAACACTAAAATGAACAATTCTAAGCAAAGCTCTTTTGTAGCTACAACTACAGGAAAAGAATGGAAAATTGAAGATTTTTTAACATGCAACTCTAAGAACTGCATCTATATCATTAAATGCTTATGTTCTTTACAATATGTGGGACGTACTTCTAGGAAATTGAAAGATTGCTGGGGAGAACACATCCGGAATATAAAGAAGGGGATGATGTCACACCCCCTGTCCCTGCATTTTAAAGATAAACATAATTGTGACATAGGGCATATTAAAAGTATGATAGGGATCAAAAAAGTAGATTACAATTGGAGACGACAAGATAGTGCAACAAAGTTAGCCAAAAAAGAAATTGAGATTATATATATCGTTGTGGCACTCTTACCCCTACAGGTTTAAATGCTGCCTTTGAATTAAAATGGTTCTTAGAATAACTGTTTTAATTATTTATTGTTTTAAGTATAGGGGCCTTTTAGTAATAAGAATAATTTTAATAATGAGAATAATTTAAATTTTAATAATTTAGATATTTTGAATTTATATCCTATATTTAATATTATCATAGTGCAGTTTTAGTTTAGTAGCACTTTAATATAAACTATTATTTTAGTTGTTAACTTAACATATGCACTTTATATTATAACACATTAATAAGCACTTTCAGCATTGATATTTTTCCCCATAAGCACTTTATTAGTATAGATATTAGTATAGATATACAGTGTAGTTCACCGTAAAGTACTTTATCAGAAGCACTGTTAATTTACTTATAGATTATGTCACAATATATGAAATATATTAGTTTTAGTAGTAGATTATAATGTATATTAGATTAGTATTTCACCTTAAATAACACAGATTATGTAGTATGATTAATTCACTATAATATAAAATAATGAATTTTAGGTATTTATATACATGAAGGGTTTAATATATTGGTATTTATGAAGCACACGTTTAGAAGAAATTAATTATACGTGTAAAAATATAGTTATTAACTCCTATATATAGATAGATTTAGGGAGAATATTAGGATCCTATATAATGAAATGTATCCAAACCGAGCGGGATTGTTTATTATGGAATTGTATGCTGGAATTTATTATGGGTGTATTTATTCTAAAAGTCTATACTTAATGAAAGCTTTGGGAATGTATACTATGAAGAGTAGAGATGTCCCGATGTATGAAATGCATATCTATGAACGAAATGAATGTACTGACTACGAACCAATCACTGAGCTGGAAGTTCAGCGCCAAATTTTTAAATTCAGAGAAACCGTCGGCCCCGACAGACACCTTGAAAAAGGCTACATAGCTAGCCGAAACGCAATGGTGGTAGTGCGGGGGACTCCGGCAGTGAGCAGCATTAGAAGGTAAGACCCCAGATAAAACATACGGACCAGTTTGTGTACGGGCCCATAATAACATCTATCGATTGGATCCAGTGGTTGTTATTCTGTGGGTCTGATCATTCAGGCTGCATCCCACGGAACCCTGCTTGTCAGGGATCTGTTTTTTGTTCTGTTGTTCTTTTGAAATTTTAAAGTGTGTATTGAAGTTTTAGAAGTATGGATTGATACAAATAAAGAAAGTTGCAACATTGTATCGTGGATGGTGGAGAATACTTTTATTAGTAGCTGTTCTGAGATTACATGTCTTGCTGAATAATCTGAATAAGCAAGAGGATGGAGTAACATTGCATACATTCTTTTCAAGAGATATATATTGTAAATGGATAATTATCTATAAGCTTGGGCTCATAATATGTATGGTATTACACTATGGGGAGCTGTTTTTTCTTCCCTTCTATATAAACCACCCACGGAGTTTAAAGCCATTTACAAGCAGACCTGTGACTATACGGAGACGGGAGAATTTCACAGGAGGGAGAGTCTATTTTATGTGCATACAGCTCAAGAGGCAAAATCCGTGAGTAGGATACCTCCCATTATTAGTGGATTTATACATTAAGGAAATTCATGGTATTAATGGTGTCGATTGTGGAGAATTAAATTTGAAAAGACCAGATGATATTTGGCAGGAGTATATACTTATTGCTATATCCCTAATGTCAAGAGATATATAATGTGAGTAGGGGATTGTATACCTTAGTGTACATTACAGACGTTATTGTACCATTGGAAGTTTGTTCTTTTTGTCTCTATATGAATTACTGATGGAGTGAATAATACAACCATCATATACCACGAGGGAAGATTGACGTTTTTGAAGTATTCGTCATCTGATGTGCATACAGCCCAAGAGCCGAAGCTCGTAAGTAGGATACCACCCATTACAATTTAATCAGATTATATTCTAAGAGCAAGCATTGAATTGAACCAATTTACAACCGTATTTGAGAGACTCTTTATTCCTGGACATGTATTTGGTCATCTGAGGAAATAGATTGTTTCTTTTGTCTTATATATATTAGAAGTATTTTCATCATTGAATAAGCTGTGTAGTTCTGTATAATATGATAATTGGGGGTAATGTTGGCGCCTGAATATTGAACCCCCTTTTTTGTAAGTAGTTAAACCTGCCTAATATTGCCCACTCCTCAGATCAGACTGCCTGGACCTGCCTCTAGACCCTCCTCTGAAGCCTGACAGCTAGTTTGGGGCTCTCTGGGACACGGATTCACGCTCCCTGAGAAGTGCGGCCTCTCCACATGGTAAAGTGCCCCGGGCCTTCGGATCCCAGTCTGCACACTCCCCTGAGGAGGCCCCCCAACAGCAGATTACACCGATTAGAAGGCTGATTTTGTCAGCGCAGCTTACCTGGAGAAATCGCTCCAGTGCTGGGGATTGCCCTGTCTGAAGCAAGGGGAGTTGCGGCACGGAGCTTCCCGCCGTCTGCGTGCTGACACGTGGTGCACTTTATAACTCCCCTGGCGCCTTTCCACCCCACCTATCTTGGGAGACGCTTCCAGATCTCCTGAATGGTCCCAGCGAAATACTGGGCTACCAATAGTGTTTTTTTGGCCTCTGCAGGAGTTCCCGAAGTGCTGGCCTCAGTGACTTTGTGAGTTGCAGCCCTGAAGTTTACTGGCCTTATACCAAGCCAAAGGAATAGAGATGCTTGATGGGTGGGTGTTCAGGAGTACATTGCAGCTTCCCTGCCACAATTTCCTGCACAATTGCTGCGTATAGAAGCCTGGATTGTTATCTTTTGCTGGCCAAGTAATTGTAAGCCATTCTGAGATTTCTCCTTGTAATTCTCTTCCTTCACCACTAGAGGAAGCAAGCTGCTCAGGAATCCATAACTCCTTGTAGAAACCTAGTTTTACAGATCTCGATATTCTACTAGCACCTCCCTGTTCTGAGCTCTCTTTTTGGGAGAATTCTATTTCTCACCAAGCTATAATGTAAATCTTCTCGCATCTCTGGGGTACAATTCAACATCTATGCCTAGCTAACCTAAACTACTCTCCAGCTAAAGTGTTTTCAACTATAACTCACGGTATTCAACCTCCATTTCCTTTTGTGCTTGGAACAACTATTCTCCCTTGCAGACACGCCTCCAAAAAAGACAAGGCCCTCACCCCTTCAACCACCAGTCAAATTCCCGGCCCGCTCATCAAAGCCGCAACCTTCTCAACAAACATCTAATGTTGAAGTTTCTAACATCTCTTCCTCGCCTCTTCCACCAAGGGCCGCTACTCAAACAGTTGACCTGAAAGTGAAAGTAGACTGACGCTCCACTGACTGTGGAACTGAAGACTCGGAGCTTCTACAAAACCTACAACTATTCCTGGATCTATCTGCTACCACGCTTAATAGACGAAGGGAACTGCGTCCCATCACTATTGCCCTAAGAGCCCAAGAGATTTCGTATCGCTGGGGATTTCCAGTAAATCTCTTGATATGCTATTCAAATAATCTACATGCTATATCTATGTTGGAAGAATGGAAGAAAGACTTTCTCTTTTGTCTTCCTGGAATGTTCCAGTTCAAGCATCAAAACCAACGCGTCCAACTCCGCTACAATCTGACTGGACAAAAGTTGTAGAATCTCAATCAAAATAGTAAGGGAATAATTTTGCAGTGCATTGGATAAAACTAATAAAAAAAAATGTTAAGGTAGTTTTATTCATGACATAAGTGTTTGCAAAAAGCATATACACAATTTTTACTTACATAACAGAGTAATACCCTGAACTTGCATTTGGCAATGTTGTATATGTGAAAGTAATTGCATTATGCTTGGCTGTGCTATGTATGTATGTATGTATGTATGTATACTTGCCTCAGGAAACAGAAATGCATTTGTGTGCATCCCAATTTGTGTTTGTATTCACAGCATGCAAGATGGATGTTTGTATCCAGGTCTGGATCAAGGTCCAGAGTGTCAAAGTTTCATTTAAGGAGAATCCTTTTACAAACATTGACAAAATGTAAAGAGCCTCACTACACTTCCAACAGTTGTAGTATCACAGCCAGGTTACGCATGGCTCCTGATGCTATTCTTATGACAAAAGCTTGCACTATTTAAGGTATATTAAATCAGATGCATATTTTTCTAGTTTCTCTATTGGCATACATTGATGACTTCAACTATTTTTTATTTTTTATTATGAGATAGTATAACGCTGGCAAGGTTATTGTATTCAACCAGTTTTGCTATTTTGATGTAAAATTAGGAAAGGAGATCTGCATGATAAGGGTACTCTTATCATGGGTACTCAGATACTCTTCTAGCAGATGCTATTGCTAGAAGAAAGGCTATTTTCCAAATTAAAAAACTGAAATCCACAGATTCTAAAGGCTCAAATGGATGAAGCTGGAGAGCTGATAAAACTAAAATTTAGGTCCCAGGGAGGTAAAGGAGAGACAAAGGGAGGTTGAATATGAAGAACCCCTTGTAAAAAAAAAGTCTGCACCTCCGGAAGAGCTAATTTCTGTTGAAAATAAATAAAAAGAGCAGAGACCTTAACTTTCAATGAACCTAAACGAAGACCCGAAGAAAGTCCGTCCTGAAGAAACTTTAAGAATCTAGGCAGATAAAACTCTGAAGCATAGGTTTCCAAACCAGTCCTCAAGGCTCCCCAACAGTGCATGTTTTCCAGATCTCCCTACAGAACAAGGTATATAATTATACCACCAGTTGATCTTTTAAACAGTCAATAATGAACATACCTGTGCTCCAGCAAGGAGATCTGGAAAACATGTACTGTTGGGGAGCCTTCAGGACAGGTTTGGAAACCTGTATGTAGATTCTTGCGCTCACACCAACCAATATAAGTAAGCCAAATTCTGACGCTGTAACACGAAGAGAAGTAAGCTGGAGGAGAGTGCGCTGCTTCTAAGCTAAAATGAAACGGCCAGTATATGCAAATCTGCCAAAATTATATAACCATATAAAAATGATCATAAAAAATGATGTAATCAGATATCACCAAATAATATTCACACTCAAATAAATGAATTATAAAAAATTTCCAACGAAAACAAAGCTATACCGGTAGGTTATATGCTATGTCACATAGGTAATCAATAATTAGATGAGTATATGAAAGTTATGTCACAAGTAAATATCAAAACAAAAACAATATAAACATAAATAGATATATATGATAAATGGTTAATATCCCAAATCAATCTGAATAAACTAAACACAAATATATCCTTTATAATGAGGTATATATCCGTTTTAAGAAAGAGCGCTTCAGACCAGGAACAGATGCTTACAATATACTGCTTGTGGGTATCTGTAGTCACAATTCATGCAAAGTCCAAAAAAAGCAAAAGTCCGATATGGACTACAGGTATCCTGTCAATGACAGTAATAATAAACAGTATCCAACAGTAATAATAAAACCTTCTCCATTCAAGAACAGATCACTTGCAATTCACGGAACTGTGTATATGTACTTACGTGTCTATTTGGAAAACAATACGTAGGACGTACTTCCAGACCTCTGAAAGTCAGATGGGGGGAACACCTCCGCAATATTAAGAATGGACTAGACACACATTCAGTCTCATCCCATTGTAAGGAGATCCATTCATGTAATCCCTCCTCCATTGTGAACTTTTTGGGCGTCAAGTTACTTAAAAACCATTGGAGGAAAGACAATGTAGCCACAAGATTAGAACAGGCAGAAATGAGAATAATATATGAAATGGAAACACTTGCTCCAGCAGGTCTCAATTTGGATTTGGAACTAAAATGGTTCCTGCAAACGAGCGAAGGTATCTCGATATAAGGTATCTCACAATTCATGCAAAGTCCAAAAAAGCAAAAGTCCGATATGGACTACAGGTATCCTGTCAAAAGACCTCGGAAAGAGAGTGTAAATAAAATCAATAAATTTATTCAAAACTAAAATCAATCAAAGGTAGGAATTGAATAAAACACTTTCCTGGGGTAAGGGCAGAGGTACACAGTGGTCCTTAAAAAAGCCGTTGGTAAGTCCGTTGCCTCACTACCGCAACTTCCGGAATGTCAGTGGAGGGAGGCCGGTGTCTGGAACAAG
>WWET01006037.1:65441-78781 GCA_011038615.1 Limnodynastes dumerilii
CCTATAAACAACCCAGCACCGCCATCGATCCACACTCGCTTTGAAAAAGGAACCCGTTCTGAAACGCGTCAGCGGTTACCTCCCCACTTCAGCAGACGGCAACACTTGTTCCAGACACCGGCCTCCCTCCACCGACATTCCGGAAGTCGCGGTAGTGAGGCAACGGACTTACCAACGTCTTTTTCGTGGACCACTGTGTACCTCTGCTCTTACCTCAGGAAAGTGTTTTATTCAATTCCTACCTTTGATTCATTTTAGTTTTGAATAAATTTATTGATTTTATTTACACTCTCTTTCCGGGGTCTTTTCCACTGGGGATGTTGGATCCAATGAATCAGCTGAGGGGGTGAGCGTTTATCTCCAGTATTCCCTGTCATTGACAGGATACCTGTAGTCCATATCGGACTTTTGCTTTTTTTGGACTTTGCATGAATTGTGAGATACCTTATATCGAGATACCTTCGCTCGTTTGCAGGAACCATTTTAGTTCCAAATCCAAATTGAGACCTGCTGGAGCAAGTGTTTCCATTTCATATATTATTCTCATTTCTGCCTGTTCTAATCTTGTGGCTACATTGTCTTTCCTCCAATGGTTTTTAAGTAACTTGACGCCCAAAAAGTTCACAATGGAGGAGGGATTACATGAATGGATCTCCTTACAATGGGATGAGACTGAATGTGTGTCTAGTCCATTCTTAATATTGCGGAGGTGTTCCCCCCATCTGACTTTCAGAGGTCTGGAAGTACGTCCTACGTATTGTTTTCCAAATAGACACGTAAGTACATATACACAGTTCCGTGAATTGCAAGTGATCTGTTCTTGAATGGAGAAGGTTTTATTATTACTGTTGGATACTGTTTATTATTACTGTCATTGACAGGATACCTGTAGTCCATATCGGACTTTTGCTTTTTTTGGACTTTGCATGAATTGTGACTACAGATACCCACAAGCAGTATATTGTAAACATCTGTTCCTGGTCTGAAGCGCTCTTTCTTAAAACGGATATATACCTCATTATAAAGGATATATTTGTGTTTAGTTTATTCAGATTGATCTGGGATATTAACCATTTATCATATATATCTATTTCTGTTTATATTGTTTTTGTTTTGATATTTACTTGTGACATAACTTTCATATACTCATCTAATTATTGGTTACCTATGTGACATAGCATATAACCTACCGGTATAGCTTTGTTTTCGTTGGAAATTTTTTATAATTCATTTATTTGAGTGTGAATATTATTTGGTGATATCTGATTACATCATCATTTTTTATGATCATTTTTATATGGTTATATAATTTTGGCAGATTTGCATATACTGGTCGTTTCATTTTAGCTTAGAAGCAGTGCACTCTCCTCCAGCTTACTTCTCTCCATGTTACATTGTCTATTAGGGAGTGTGGATCTCCCCAGCTGGGGATTGAGTGCAGCAGCTAGAGCGCCTATCTCTTACCCTTCCACCCACGTCTTTTTTGTCCTTTACCTTCCACATTAGGGTAGAGATAGGCAGCTAAGTTTAGGGTAGAGGCATTTAAACATAACATTGTCAACTCATTGTCGCATATAAGTATCCCAACATGTTTGCTTGGAGAGATAGTAGAAGGTCCAGGTTAATTTAATACAGACGTCTTCCACTAATACAGCTGGAGAGAATGATCTTCATAGGACTATGTCCCAACTAGAGGGCCTCCTTATTAAGGAGTGCAAGATCTGGTGGGAAGTAGCCTGCATGGAAAAATATCTAGCAGAAAAGATAATCCCAAAAGGCTTAAAAATAGAAAAGGTAGCATCATTTGAAGTAAACAACAACAGTTTTTACGATAAATGGGACTCCATCTTAGATAGATGTTCTTTGGATCTCATGGCGTTGATTGCACTAGAGAGAGGCAATGTTATAACTAGGGTCAAAGAAAGAATTGACCACCTCCAAGATACACTTACTCCCCATAGGGATTCGGAGGAGTTCAAACGCAATGAAATTAGGATTAATGAAAGAGTTAAGAGATGTGAAGAAAAAACTATTAGAAAAAAATTTGGTAAATTCCATAGAGATGGGGGAGAGGAAACAGAGGAAACCCCGATGGTAATAGAATCCGCTCCTAATCCACATACCCCACGAAGGTCTAGATCAAGCCCCGACAGAAGGAGAAGAACACTTCCTAAGAGAGAGCAGGATAGGGGTCATTTCAAACAACGTTATCCCCCCTGTAGAAGACATTCTCCACCTAGGACCCCCATCCATCAACAGCACCCAAGGGATAAAACACAGGGGTATAGATCCCATAGAGATTATAGGGATCACGATAGAACCCCCTATCATACCCCATTTAGAACTCCGAGGAGGAGTTCCCATTCAGCCTCTGGGGAAGACAGATGGGAAATAGTGGAGGAATGGCATAGGGTACCATACCAGAACTACACAAACAGACGTCCTAACCCCAATCACCATGAAGGTATCCCCCTGCAGAACAGATATGAATCCCTTAGGGATGATTATTACAGGACACCTTTTTTAGACGGGGGGAGAAGGGGACGTTTACCATAACCAATCCCACATATAAGATCAGAGGGAACAGAGGAGGAAACAAAAAAGAAAGGAGGAAAAAATACAAAACCAATAAAAAAAATGAAGGCCATGAACACTAGGTCAATATCCTCCGACATCGCCCCCATTTCTACAAACACCACCTCTGTGTTTAATCTTAGTAACCATAAACTGACAGAAGAAGAGGAGAGGATCCTCAGTAAGGGCCTTAAATTTGCACCAAGCAATACCGCTCAAGAGTTTGATGTCTTTATGGACACCCAAAAATTTATTAGAAAACTCTGCTTAAAACGCTTTTTTCAGGATAAAGAGGGAGATTCTAAACAACCCCCATGCACTAGTCCCCCCCAGGAACCCACAACCTCAACCTCACCTCTAGATGTCATAGTACAACACCACACCAGATTTAAACCTCCCTCTCTTTTTTACCCCAAACATTGTAAGGGCAATTATTTAGAAACTTTTGAGAAACTTGTTCTCAAGGATCTCAGAGCCCTACAACACAAGGATATTAGAAAAAAAACCACCTAATTTGTCTAAAAAGGAAAGGGAGGCTCTAAAGACCCTTAAAGAAAACGAGAGTATCATCATTAAACCTGCAGATAAGGGGGGTGAGTTGGTGATAATGAATATATCAGACTACAAAGATGAAGTCTTGCGGCTACTCAATGATGTGAATACATACAAAAGACTCAGGAATAATCCAACTGAAAGATTGCAAACCAAATTTCATTCCTGGCTTAAGAATTATGTAGATATAGGTACGATAACCCAAGAACAGTTTCAGTTTCTATACCACAAAGAACCTACGGTACCAGTCATTTACATCTTACCCAAGATACATAAAAGCTTAACTAAACCACCCGGTAGACCAATCGTAGCCGGGACAGATTCACTTACCGCCAATTTATCTTCATTCATCGACTTTCATCTCCAATCTTTTATGTCTAAAATCAAATCCTTCTTAAAGGATACCACCCATATTTTAAATATATTGCAGAATTTAGAGTGGAAAGAGAATTATAAATTAATTACAGCTGATGTAGGATCGTTGTATACTATCATCGAGCATGATAAAGGTATAGAAGCCACAAGGAAATATCTGATGTCATCAGAATATGGGCAAGATTTACAAAAATTACTTGTGGAAGGGATGGAGTTTATCCTTAAAAATAATTATTTCCATTTCGATGATACATACTATATCCAACTAAGGGGTACAGCCATGGGGACCCGATTTGCGCCCAGCTACGCCAATTTATTTATGGCAGCATGGGAAGAAAACATCACCACCCAAGCAGGCGCAGATCTGGTCCTATGGCATCGATACATCGACGATATAATCTTTATATGGGGTGGTACAGATGATTCTCTCAAAGAATTCTGCACCACCTTGAATCAAAATAATGAAGGTATCATTCTCACCTTTGACATTAGTAATACTCAGGTTCACTTTTTAGATCTTACTATCTATATTGAAAATAATCAGTTGCATGGATTAAAAATATCCCAAAAGGACAGTTCCAACGCATTAAAAGGAACTGTTCTAAAAAGGACACATGTGACAAACAAATATCAGCTTTAAAAGGTGCCTTTATTGAAAAAGGATATTCCAGTATTGTATTGGAACAAGCAATAGGAGAAGTAGAACAGATCCCTAGAGAGGTCCTGTTGACTAAGAAATCCAAACAGGATTCTGATTCTCATCCACCCGTATCCTTCATAACCCAATATTCTAGTGATTACAAAGAAATTGAAAAAATATATAAAAAACATTGGGGTATTTTAAAGAAAGACCCCAAATTAGCCATACACATAGGAGAGAAACCCCGTTTTATCTATCGTAGGGCCCCAACATTGAAGAATAAGTTGGTGAAATCTAGCTATGTGGGGGGCATCAAGCATAAAACTGACCGCAACAAAGGTTTCTTTCATTGTGGTATGTGCGCTATGTGCAAAAACTGACCCCCAACAAAAGGATTGATTCTTTTAAATCCAACAGTAATAATAACACCTTCTCCATTCAAGAACAGATCACTTGCAATTCACGGAACTGTGTATATGTACTTACGTGTATATGTGGAAAACAATACGTAGGACGTACTTCCAGACCTCTGAAAGTCAGATGGGGGGAACACCTCCGCAATATTAAGAAGGGACTAGACACACATTCACATTCTCCCATTGTAAGGAGATCCATTCCTGTAATCCCTCCTCCATTGTGAACTTTTTGGGCGTCAAGTTACTTAAAAACCATTGGAGGAAGGACAATGTAGCCACAAGATTAGCACAGACAGAAATGAGAATAATATATGAAATGGAAACACTTGCTCCAGCAGGTCTCAATTTGGACTTCGAACTAAAATGGTTCCTGTAAACGAGCGAAGGTATCTCGATATAGGGGTAGGTGGATGAACCCACCATCCACTCGTCCTACGATCACACCGGCCTGTCTACACCCAATCTCGTCCGATCTTGGAAGTGAAGCAGGCAGGGGCCCAGTTAGTATCAGGATGGGGGACCACCTGAGAACACCGGGTGACGTAGGCCGAGGATGGGTAACGGTTCAACATCCACATATTATCCCCGGCGTATATCGTAGTTATTCCTTCAACATGAATAGCACTTGTCCCTCTACTTATTTCTGCCTGTTACTTCAGAATATGTACTCCTATCACACAATGAGCATATGGTACATTTAAAGAACTCCTCCCTCACATGGTTTACAACATTTTTTATAATACTCACTTCTTTATCTATAACTACTCACCCCTTACATATTAGAACCCAATGATAATATAATCAGATATCACCAAATGATATTCCCACTCAAATAAATGAATTACCTTAAAAAGTTTCCAACGAAAACAAAGCTATACCGGTAGGTTATATTCTTTGTCACATAGATAATCAATAATTAGATGGGTATATGAAAATTGTGTCACAAGTGAATATCAGAACAAAAACAATCCAAACATAAACTAATATATATGATAAATGGTTAATATCCCAAATCAATATAAATGAACTGAATCACAAATAAATCCTTTATAATCAGGTATATACCCATTTTAAAAGAGCGCTTTAGACTAGGACCAGATGTTTACAATATTCTACTTGTAGGTATCTGTAGTCACAATTCATACAAAGTCCAAAAAGCAAATGTCCGATATAGACTATAGGTATCCTGTCAATGATAGGGAATACTGAAGATAAATGCTCAGCCCCTCAGCTGAAAAAAAAAAGCAGTGGAAAAAACCTCGGAAAGAGAGTGTAAATACAATCAATAAATTTATTCAAAACTAAAAGCAATCAAAGGTAGGAATTGAATAAAAAAACACTTTCCTGGGGTAAGAGCAAAGGTACACAATGGTCCACAAAAAAGACGCTGGTAAGTCCGTTGCCTCACTGTCGTGACTTCCGGAATGTCGGTGGAGGGAGGCCGGTGTCTGGAACAAGTGTTGCCGTCTGCTGTCAGTGTCCTGCATTTATTCTACAGGACTTTCTCTTCCGTTACCTTCGAATAGCAGTTTTTAAGCTTTGATTAAGACACGTGGAATTCGGTTATAGAATATACTCTTTGTTATTGTCCTCTGAGTCACGTGTTAACAATAGACCAATCAAGAATCAGTTACTCCTATAAACAAGCCAGCCCCTCCATCGATCCACACTCGCTTTGAAAAAGGAACCGGATGGTTCTGAAACGCGTCAGCGGTTACCTCCCCACTTCAGCAGACGGCAACACTTGTAGTGAGGCAACGGACTTACCAACGTCTTTTTCGTGGACCACTGTGTACCTCTGCTCTTACCCCAGGAAAGTGTTTTATTCAATTCCTACCTTTGATTGATTTTAGTTTTGAATAAATTTATTGATTTTATTTACACTCTCTTTCCGAGGTCTTTTGACAGGATACCTGTAGTCCATATCGGACTTTTGCTTTTTTGGACTTTGCATGAATTGTGACTACAGATACCCACAAGCAGTATATTGTAAGCATCTGTTCCTGGTCTGAAGCGCTCTTTCTTAAAACGGATATATACCTCATTATAAAGGATATATTTGTGTTTAGTTTATTCAGATTGATTTGGGATATTAACCATTTATCATATATATCTATTTATGTTTATATTGTTTTTGTTTTGATATTTACTTGTGACATAACTTTCATATACTCATCTAATTATTGATTACCTATGTGACATAGCATATAACCTACCGGTATAGCTTTGTTTTCGTTGGAAATTTTTTATAATTCATTTATTTGAGTGTGAATATTATTTGGTGATATCTGATTACATCATTTTTTATGATCATTTTTATATGGTTATATAATTTTGGCAGATTTGCATATACTGGCCGTTTCATTTTAGCTTAGAAGCAGCGCACTCTCCTCCAGCTTACTTCTCTCTGTGTTACATTGTCTATTAGGGAGTGTGGATCTCCCCAGCTGGGGATTGAGTGCAGCAGCTAGAGCGCCTATCTCTTACCCCTCCACCCACGTCTTTTAAATTCTGACGCTGGTTTGCGGGCTTTGAGCATAGTCTCAATATATGCAGACAATCCTCAATCTTAAAATCTGGGATTCAAGAGCCACGCCGTCAAATTGAGACATTGTAGGTCCTGATGGAAGAATGGGCCCTGTGAAAGAAGAAAGAAGATCGGGGGTGGGGCGTGGTTTGGCAGCCCTCGGAGCTGGACGTGTGCCTGGTGCTTAATACCTCTTCCCCGCGGCTATTGAGAGACCTTACCACCAGTCTCTCACAGCGGTTCCCTCTCCGTTTGCATAGAGGTGCCAGCGGTACCTCCAACTCCCTGGATTCGGGCCTAATTATGCCCCAGTGCCTGGCGGCCTGTGCTAGGCCTGAATCCAGGATCTCAATTTTCAGCCAGCATCCAGCGGAGCCTACAGGAGCACGTGATTAATAAACCTGCTCTGAGAAGAGCATAAGCAATTTTTTCCTGGGACACTGAGTAAGCTTTATCATACTGCTGCCCAGACCCCCTAAATCAAAGGGATCCAACAGCAATATATCCCTGCTCCTTTTACTAATCTGCAGTTTCCACCAGTATTCTTTGCAGCACTAAAGTGTTCACCCAATATATTTCTCATAAGGCACAACTGTTAGGGAATCTTTTTTTTTTTTTTTTTTTGCTTTTCTCTCAGCTAGTATTTGCTTTTATCTGTTTCCAGTAACCCTTATTTGAAAAACTGATTATGCTACTTTACCACCACTAAACTTATGGGGGTGTGGTGGGACTAATATATCTCCACTCTAAGAACCATTTCTTATTTTTGAACCATTTGACTTCACTGCTATAATGTCGTAGAGACAGAAAAAAGGTCTGTTGCCTTAAGAGGTACAGCTATATTATTTAATAATAAATTCCCATTTACACGCTCCTCTTCTACCACAGATCCTCAAGGACGTTATTTGATTCTCACAGGTACATTAGGCCCTACTAAACTCACTATAGCATCAGTGTATGCCCCTAATGTCGGCCAGGGTGCTTTTCTATCTGAGTTTTTTGAGACTCTGTCGCAGCTAGTACAAGACTATGTCATAATAGGCGGGGACTTTAATACAGTTTTGGATCCCATGTCAGACCGTACAGGTCCCCCAGACCGTACTTTGCCCAACTGAGCTCAATCAGTCTCTCCAAGATGTTCTCCTCCCTCCTCAAGCGCTATGACTTCTATGACTCTTGGCAGGTTCTCTACCTTTCTAGTAGACAGTTTACACACTTCTCTGCCCCTCACAATATCCATACACGTATTGATATGATTCTCATAGATCATAATCTCTCCCAGCATCTTGTTCAGGCTTGTATAACACCGGTGGCCTAGTCTGATCATCCCTCAGTTACATTAACCCTTGACCTGTCCATCCCTCCCTCTCCTTTAGCTAGATGGCGCATGGATGAATCTTTACTTCTGAAACAGGATCATGTTGATGCGGTCTCACAAGCTCTTACTGATTATATATCCTGGAATAATTCTCTGGAGATTTCACCTGCTATTATTTGAGAAACTCATAAGGCTTCTATTCGGGGAACTTTGATTGCTCTGTCTGCCAATAGGAACAAGACTGAAAAAGCTTGCATTTCAGCTTTAGAAGCCCAAATCATTTCTCTAACAGCCCGTTTCCAAAGATACACCAAACGTAAAACGCGTCTTAAGTTGCTAGCTTTGAAGGGACAACTTCACAAGCTCCTCTCTAAGAAGGCAGCTAGAATCTTGCAGTTGTTACGACAGATGTACTACGAAAAAGAGATCGCCTTCTTGCACAAAAATCGAGAGACAAGCGCACTCGTATTAATATTATCTCAATTAAATCTCCCGATGGCTCCCTATTCCTCCCTATATATTTAGAACCCCATATAGCTAACCCTCTAACCAACGTTGGTAAAATCAGTGATTTTTTTAGGTTCAATCCACCTCCCATCAAAGAACTTAAAAACGCCTCAGCCCCTGGATGGCCGGATGGCCTTACAGCTACTTATTACAAAAGGTTAGCTACTCAGCTTCTACCCATGCTTCTCAATCTATTTAACACCATCCTCTCTGGTGCAAAATTTTACCCGGCTACCATGAGGGCATAAATAGTAGTGGTCCCTAATTCTTGTAGCAATTATAGACCAATTTCCCTTTTAAATGTTGATTTAAAGCTTTTCGCTAAAATACTTAAATCAGGTTGTTGCCTCACTGGTCCACCGGATCAAATGGGCTTTGTCCCTGGTCGCCAGGCCTCAGATAACACAAGAGCAGCTATAGATTTCATTTATATTGTGAACACTAAGCGACTACCTTGCATTGGATGCAGAGAAAGCTTTCAACAGATTTGGATTGAAATATATGCGGCTGGTCCTGTCTGATATGAGTATAGAAGGTCCTTTTATAAAAGCCATAACCGCCCTTTACTTTAATCCCACAGCATCCATTCTTGCCAATGGATTTAAGTCCTCCCCATTCTCTATCAACAATGGCACTAGGCAGGGCTGCCCCCTTTCACCCCTTATATTTGCATTGATAATTGAACCACTAGTTATAAAATTCAGTGAAAAAAACAATATCACAAGAATTGCAGTAGGCCCCACAGACCATAAAATATCATTATATGCTAATGATATTCTCATTACAATTACTAACCCCACCATATCCCTCCCTAACCTCCTTAATGACCTACACTGCTTTGGTACACTCTCTAAATATAAGATTAACTCAAGTCAGTCTGAAATGTTGGCTCTTAATCTCCCTTCCTTAATCAGCAGCTTCAACAGAACTTTAACTTCTGTTGGCAAACTAATAAACTCAAATATTTAGTTTTTTAGAATTTACTTAAGACTTATCAGCAGCTCTTTTCCGCTAATTATCCACCCCTTTAATCAGCCATTAAATCGGATCTTGAAAAATGTGATAAAATGTTAATATCTTGGGTGGGCAGGATTAACTCTCTCAAGATATATCCTACCTCACCTTTTGTATTTATTCCAAACCTTCCCCATTAGAGTTCCCATTTAAAGTTTTAAATTTCTTCAACAGCTAGCTACAAGATTTATATGGGCAGCTTGCAGGCCTCATATTCGTATGGAGATTTTATTAAGGCCCATCGGAGAGGGGGGTTTGGGAGCCTCCAACTTTTTAGCATACTATCAAGCCACGCACTTGACTCAATGTGTATCACTACAATCTACTGTAGGCACCAAGATATGGGTAGATATTGAGGCAAAATGATCAAATGTTATCTCCCCCTCCTTTCTATTATGGCTTTAGCCCCATCATAGACCCACACTGTCTTCTCTTCCCCCCACCCTGGCTTTCACTATCGCTCTGTGGGACAAAGTTACTCACTCGTATGATCTGTTAGCCCAGCCCTGGCGTATGCTCCCCCTCTGGAATAATACACAATTTCTGCCCAGACTAATCCCAAACTCTTGCCCCCTCTGGGTAGCTCATGATATACGCAATTTTACAGATCTATCCCCTCTTCAATTCTTCCCTTTCTTTAAGGATCTTCAGACCAGGCTTCACCTTCCCCGTACATGTTTCTTTCAGTATCTCCAATTAAGAAACTTTTATAACACTCTTGCTCACCACAGTTCTTTACATCTGATTCTTCCACTCTGGAATCGCTTTGTGACCTAAAGCATTCTGCAAAAGCAACCAAAGAATTTTTTAAGGCTAAAAAATTGAATGTTATGCAATGGCCAAGTCAATCACCTGACCTGAATCCGATTGAGCATGCGTTTCACTTGAAGACGACAAAACTGAAGGGAAAATGCCCCAAGAACAAGCAGGAACGGAAGACATTTGCAGAGCATCACCAGGGATAAAATCCAAACGTCTAGTGATGTCTATGCTTTCCAGACTTCAGGCTGTAATTGACTGCAGAGTGTTTGCAACAAAGTATTAAAAAGTGAAAGTTTGAATTAGGATTGTTTAGTTTGTCCCATTACTTTTGGTCCCTTAAAAAGTAGGAGGCACATATAGAAACCGTTGTAATTCCTACACCGTTCACCTGATTTGGATGTAAATACCCTCAAATTTAACCTGAAAGTCTGCAGTTAAAGCACATCTTGTTTGTTTAATTTCAAATCCATTGTGGTGGTGTATAGAGTCCAAAATATGAGAATTGGATGCCAGCAAGGCACTTAACGTCAATCAACATTCATGCCACCACAACTAAACGCTAATGCTAATTAACAAATCAAAACTTTATTTACCTCTACACTATTATCTGACTATTCAAAAGAGGGGGGTTTGGGCTACCCGCGCTCCACAATAAGCATACAAATTCAAACAAATAGTGTCTGGTTAATAGGTATTTTATTCAAAAGTAGTTGTAGTAAAAAACTTCGTAGTCGTGAACAGTAGGCAAAGTTCAGTAGTTTAAAAGTGCATTTGAAGAAAGAGATGGTACTCCAGCACTCAATAGTAGTCAATAATAGGATGCAGGGTTAATGCCTCATAAACGTATATAAAAGTACTTTTGTATGTCACAGTGTCTGTGTGGCATATATTTTGCAAGGTAAGGTCCTTGTTGTGAGGGGCAAAGGCTTGCCAATAAAGACCACCTATTGAGAATAGGGGTGCAAAAATTTTTGGTAAAATAATGTTGCAGCCGTTAGCGCTGTATGTGCTTTTCTTATTTTGAGTCTGGCACTTGATCTTTAGATTCTAAGCGCTGTGGCTGTAGTGGTGATGATAAACACTGTAGCGCTGGAATGAGCGCGTGTATAACAATGTTACAGATGTCCAGTGCCTTTTGATGGGCAGTAGAAGGGTAGGATGTGCTTTAAAGCACAGATGAGGTAAGGTTTACACCTTTAGTGGTGACGTGCAGGTAAGGAGCATAAGAAAACGGCACTCGTGTGGAGGAGGCTGCCGCAATGCAATGGTGTAAATGAACAAAAGTCTAATGCTCTTTACCTTCTGGCTCCGACTGAGCCTCGGTGGCAGACACTTTGTGTGTTGAGCAGAGGACGGGATGGACGGCTTAGCGCTTGCAGTGTGCACACTGCAGCGGCTGTCTTTGAATCCTTTCTCTTGCTAGCAAAGTTCTTTTTGATAATAAGATCAAGCTAATAGCTTGTGTTCCTAACGCCGGTGATAAGGGGAGATCTCCAGGCACCAATCCAACGCGTTTCACTCGCAGGGTATCGAGCTTCATCAGGGTAGACGTCTACCCTGATGAAGCTCGATACCCTGGAGATCTCCCCTTATCACCGGCGTTAGGAACACAAGCTATTAGCTTGACTAATTTACTACAAAGGACTTTGCAGCGGCTGTCTTTGGATCCTTTCTCTTGCTAGCAGTGTGCACACTGCAAGCGCTAAGCCGTCTATCCCGTCCTCTGCTCAACGCACAAAGTGTCTGCCACCGAGGCTCAGTCGGAGCCAGAAGGTAAATAGCATTAGACTTTTTTCATCTGCACCATTGCATTGTGGCAGCCTCGTCCACACGATTGCAGTTTTCATCTGCTCCTTACCTGCATGTCAACATTAACGGTGTAAACCACACCACATCTGTGTTTAAAACATATTATACCCTTTTACTGCCCATCAAATCAAGAGGCACTGGACATCTTCAACTTTGTTAGACACGCACTCAGTCCAGTGCTACAGTTTCTATCATCACCATTACAGCCCCAGCGCTCAGAATTTAATGATCAAGTGCTAGACCTAAGAAAAGCATATACAGCGTGCTAACGGCTGCAACACAATTTTGCACCTTGATTCTCAATAGGTGTTTTATATCTGCAAGTCTTTTGCCCCTCATAACAAGGACCTTCCCTTGCAAACTATATGCTACACAGACACTTATGCAAAAGGACTTTTATATACATTTATGAGGCATAAACACTGCATCATACAACTGAACATAATTTAAGTGCTGGAGTACCATCTCTTCCTTCAGTGCACTTTAATTACTGAACTTTACCACCACCTTGCTTTTTACTATTCATGACTACGAAGTTTTTACTACTATTTTTGAATAAAATACCTATTGATTAGACACTATTTGTTTGTGTTTTTATGCTTATTGTGGAGCGCGGGTAGCCAAAACCCCCTTCTTTTGAATGTAAAAAACAGTTGACTTTCCAGGAACTTTAGGTTTTGAACTCTATCCCATTTCAGACATTACTACAGGGAGAATAAGTACCTAAATAATTACAAAAACACAAAATTACTTAATATCCAAAATAATATACACACACACACATACACACACACACATACACACACACACATATACACACACATACACACACACACACATATACAC
>WWET01006038.1:0-11370 GCA_011038615.1 Limnodynastes dumerilii
TGACACCACTTCCTAAGCCACAGATTGAAATCTAACCCTAACCCTAGCTCTGTACTGTATACGAAGCTGCCGGCAAGTAATAGCGGCAAGGTCGGCCGGAGCCTCTATCCATGAACACGGACAATCCCCACTGCAATTACTCTCCGGAAGCTTCATATACAGAACCATGGAGCGCTGCTACTGTAGTGTAGGAGACACAGTGGCTCTATGAATGAAATTGGCAGAGCTTCAGCAGCGGTTTTTACCCTGACCCCTGCCGTTTAAACTTTTACTCCATCCTCTTTCTTATAACAGCGACCGCATGTAAGCGCGTACCGGGAATGCGTCTCATACACGGACACACAATGCCGCTGTTTTCCAATTACATGCAGACGTCTGAATGAGGTCCAATGTCTGTGTGAGCACGGGCTGTAACACAATGCATTGCCGCAGTGTAACTACACAGGATATTCGGCATAATCCTTTTCAGGTGTCCGTCACAATGATTTGCAGATTTCTCTGGCTGCCACCAGGTATGTCTCCCGTTCCACCCTCAAATCATTCCATCGCTGTACGTGGAAAGCAATCTGTGAAGTCTGCAGCTGTGCGGCCGGACTCCTCCTCCCGTTCCCCTCCACTTCCACAGGACGGGCTGAACAGCTGAGCGGGGACAATAGGGGTCCAGACTGTTGTGGCTGCCGCAGCTGTCCAGACATCTCGCAGACGTGATCTGCCGTCCCCAAGGCAATGCACGCTCTATGAAAGCATAACAGTAACGCGTGATGGGGACACTGCAGCGTGTAAGAGGTTAAAGGATCTGCCATAAAGGCTGGGACGCTCCGTTATGCAAGAATTCGGCATTGCAGAAGTAATAATGTCTGGAAGGAAGAATTCATCTCACCTGTTTAGTGTAGAAATCAGTGAGCGTTGCCATATTGCTGTTCCGGCAATTGCTATTTCAATGCCGTAACGTCGCTATATTATTGTAGGCAAGATTTTCATTTATTTCTTCACTGCTGCAACACATTTATTCTCCCCGGTACCTCCTGTGCTTCCCTGGTTAGGAATGACTTCAGATTACAAGCAAACATTACAAGATGCCGTTAGACAGGTGTCACGGTAGGCAGATTGGTGAACGCTGATCAGATCATCAAAACAGCAAATCACGCCCTCTACATCCAGCAGGGCCTGTCATTTATTCGACCAACTGGTGCTGTTTACAGGAACATTTATCAGTTAATGGTCAAACGGGTTCTAGTTGGCCATATTGGACTGTATTAAACCTAAGACGCTCCGGCTTCTTAAGTGCATAGAATTAAAAATGACGCGTGTGTGGTAGGTTAATTACGCATAATAGTAGGTTAATTACGCATAATAGTAGGTTAATTACGCCATTTATGTACCACTTTAAAGACCGAAAGAGGTGTGAATGGGAAGCCTTTAGGAGTTCTTAAGAAGAGGGGGAGGGATAAGTATGCGCCTGTGATGGAGAATATGTAGGGGATGGTAGGGATGCCCTAGGGCACTTTTAAGGTTGGTACAATAAGGGAGGGGAGGTGGCATGAGAGGGAGCTGTAAGTTAGATGCAGATCTCGTCTGTTGGCAGACCCCTCCTGTGTTACATGGGGGCGTACAGCAACTGCCCACAAATGGACTTGTGTTTTTCTCCAGGGCTATCTGTCATTTTTGCATTCGGCGCTTTATTTGGTATCATACGATTTCTGCTGCATTTTGCCCAATATAATAAAATATTTATCAATACACAAAAGCGCCACTAAAGTAGCTTCTTTCATTTCATGACCTGGTCTAGTCCTAAACAGCAGTTTCTGGAGCGTACGTTGGGCCTGACATAATAACGCCAGCTGATTTACATGTGCGCCACGTGTAATTCTGGCTGTGGGAACGCACTGCGCATGATGTTATGCATCGTAACGTCATTTGTTTATGTATGATCAGAGATCCGTAGGGTGTGAACGCACTATGCGTGAGAGAGTATATGCGCATTGGGGGAGGGGGCGGCATTTAGATGGGACGGTATGGCCTGGATTAGGCAGTGACATTCGATCAGACATGCGCAAGGAAATATTAAGGTAGCTGACAAACGTGATCAGTAACCTAGGTTACATGCGTGAGAGGGGAACGCATTATCCTTAGTAGTGTGTAACTTAGGCACGCTTGCGCACGTAAAACAATCTGAAGTCTGGTTCCAGCCCATTATGTGGAATTCTGTCTGTGGAAGAGGGTAAGGTACCGATCCAGGCACTCGGTCAGTCTGCACTGACAAAGCATTCTGGGACTCGTAGTTTGACCGCACCTGGAGGCGATTCTCCGGAGCCAGTAACTCTCTCTCTACTTACCATTTGTTGCTCGGTGAATGGCTGGCTTCAGTCACCTGTCTTTTACGGAATACATCCTGAACACATGAACTTATGTCATTTCGTGACCTGCAGCAAGGAAAAACTGTGCACAGATGCCGGTCCGGATTCACAGTGACATAGTTTTCGTCTTACGTACGTTGTTTTAAGAATTGAGCCACTACGCATGTGTCGTAGCATATTTACGCTATCTACGTACCATACTGTACGTAGATTGCATAAGCGCAGTCTTTAGAATGCGTAGTAGCTCAATTCTTAAAACAAGGTCCATAAGATGAAAACTACGTCACTGTGAATCCGGAGCGACGTCTGACACTTGTGGGGACACACAGGAAGACGTTATTTGCTCTCTTTCACTGGTTACCCCTGTACCTCCAGCGCTGCCCTGCGCTGCTCTGTTTGTAAATATCTCTGAGCAGCAGATTGTGTGTTCCGTATTATTACATAGCTGGAACATTCTGCATGGAGAAAATGCAGAGTCGTCTCTCTCTATTTTCCGAGCGGGTTCCAAGATCATCCATTTTATTGTCTTGTTTTGCTCTTGGTGACTGATGATTATGCTTTAATATTTATGGTCTGCACATATTTAATGTCTGTATTGAACAGATGTTTTAAGAGTAATGAAAATAATTTATAGACCAATATAAGCTAAAATAAAAAGTAGTAAATGTGTTACCAATATTGGCTTTAAATGGAAATACTTACACACACTTTCCCATTCTGTGATTCTCTCCCCCCACCTCTCCTTATTCCTCTCTCTTTATCTCTCCTGTGAATCTCTCTGTCTCCATCTCTATCTCTTTCTCCATCTTTATCTCTTCAATCTCTCACCCTTTTCTTTCTCTCCTGTGAATCTCTCTAACCATCCCCATCTGTCTCTTTATTTCTTGTTAATTTCTCTCTCGCTCATCTCTCTTTCTCCTCTTTCTCTCTCACTCTCTCTCTCTCTCTCTCTCTCTCTCTCTCTCTCTCTCTTCTCTCTCTCTCTCTCTCTCTCTCTCTCTCTCTCCTCCCATTTTCTTTACTAAGTCACTCTCTCTCATGTGAATCTCTCTTCTCTCCTCTCATGTGAATCTCTCTCTCTCTCTCTCATGTGAATCTCTCTCTCTCTCTCTCATGTGAATCTCTCTCTCTCTCTCTCATGTGAATCTCTCTCTCTCTCTCTCATGTGAATCTCTCTCTCTCTCTCTCATGTGAATCTCTCTCTCTCTCTCTCATGTGAATCTCTCTCTCTCTCTCTCATGTGAATCTCTCTCTCTCTCTCTCATGTGAATCTCTCTCTCTCTCTCTCATGTGAATCTCTCTCTCTCTCTCTCATGTGAATCTCTCTCTCTCTCTCTCATGTGAATCTCTCTCTCTCTCTCTCATGTGAATCTCTCTCTCTCTCTCTCATGTGAATCTCTCTCTCTCTCTCTCATGTGAATCTCTCTCTCTCTCTCTCATGTGAATCTCTCTCTCTCTCTCTCATGTGAATCTCTCTCTCTCTCTCTCATGTGAATCTCTCTCTCTCTCTCTCATGTGAATCTCTCTCTCTCTCTCTCATGTGAATCTCTCTCTCTCTCTCTCATGTGAATCTCTCTCTCTCTCTCTCATGTGAATCTCTCTCTCTCTCTCTCATGTGAATCTCTCTCTCTCTCTCTCATGTGAATCTCTCTCTCTCTCTCTCATGTGAATCTCTCTCTCTCTCTCTCATGTGAATCTCTCTCTCTCTCTCTCATGTGAATCTCTCTCTCTCTCTCTCATGTGAATCTCTCTCTCTCTCTCTCATGTGAATCTCTCTCTCTCTCTCTCATGTGAATCTCTCTCTCTCTCTCTCATGTGAATCTCTCTCTCTCTCTCTCATGTGAATCTCTCTCTCTCTCTCTCATGTGAATCTCTCTCTCTCTCTCTCATGTGAATCTCTCTCTCTCTCTCTCATGTGAATCTCTCTCTCTCTCTCTCATGTGAATCTCTCTCTCTCTCTCTCATGTGAATCTCTCTCTCTCTCTCTCATGTGAATCTCTCTCTCTCTCTCTCATGTGAATCTCTCTCTCTCTCTCTCATGTGAATCTCTCTCTCTCTCTCTCATGTGAATCTCTCTCTCTCTCTCTCATGTGAATCTCTCTCTCTCTCTCTCATGTGAATCTCTCTCTCTCTCTCTCATGTGAATCTCTCTCTCTCTCTCTCATGTGAATCTCTCTCTCTCTCTCTCATGTGAATCTCTCTCTCTCTCTCTCATGTGAATCTCTCTCTCTCTCTCTCATGTGAATCTCTCTCTCTCTCTCTCATGTGAATCTCTCTCTCTCTCTCTCATGTGAATCTCTCTCTCTCTCTCTCATGTGAATCTCTCTCTCTCTCTCTCATGTGAATCTCTCTCTCTCTCTCTCATGTGAATCTCTCTCTCTCTCTCTCATGTGAATCTCTCTCTCTCTCTCTCATGTGAATCTCTCTCTCTCTCTCTCATGTGAATCTCTCTCTCTCTCTCTCATGTGAATCTCTCTCTCTCTCTCTCATGTGAATCTCTCTCTCTCTCTCTCATGTGAATCTCTCTCTCTCTCTCTCATGTGAATCTCTCTCTCTCTCTCTCATGTGAATCTCTCTCTCTCTCTCTCATGTGAATCTCTCTCTCTCTCTCTCATGTGAATCTCTCTCTCTCTCTCTCATGTGAATCTCTCTCTCTCTCTCTCATGTGAATCTCTCTCTCTCTCTCTCATGTGAATCTCTCTCTCTCTCTCTCATGTGAATCTCTCTCTCTCTCTCTCATGTGAATCTCTCTCTCTCTCTCTCATGTGAATCTCTCTCTCTCTCTCTCATGTGAATCTCTCTCTCTCTCTCTCATGTGAATCTCTCTCTCTCTCTCTCATGTGAATCTCTCTCTCTCTCTCTCATGTGAATCTCTCTCTCTCTCTCTCATGTGAATCTCTCTCTCTCTCTCTCATGTGAATCTCTCTCTCTCTCTCTCATGTGAATCTCTCTCTCTCTCTCTCATGTGAATCTCTCTCTCTCTCTCTCATGTGAATCTCTCTCTCTCTCTCTCATGTGAATCTCTCTCTCTCTCTCTCATGTGAATCTCTCTCTCTCTCTCTCATGTGAATCTCTCTCTCTCTCTCTCATGTGAATCTCTCTCTCTCTCTCTCATGTGAATCTCTCTCTCTCTCTCTCATGTGAATCTCTCTCTCTCTCTCTCATGTGAATCTCTCTCTCTCTCTCTCATGTGAATCTCTCTCTCTCTCTCTCATGTGAATCTCTCTCTCTCTCTCTCATGTGAATCTCTCTCTCTCTCTCTCATGTGAATCTCTCTCTCTCTCTCTCATGTGAATCTCTCTCTCTCTCTCTCATGTGAATCTCTCTCTCTCTCTCTCATGTGAATCTCTCTCTCTCTCTCTCATGTGAATCTCTCTCTCTCTCTCTCATGTGAATCTCTCTCTCTCTCTCTCATGTGAATCTCTCTCTCTCTCTCTCATGTGAATCTCTCTCTCTCTCTCTCATGTGAATCTCTCTCTCTCTCTCTCATGTGAATCTCTCTCTCTCTCTCTCATGTGAATCTCTCTCTCTCTCTCTCATGTGAATCTCTCTCTCTCTCTCTCATGTGAATCTCTCTCTCTCTCTCTCATGTGAATCTCTCTCTCTCTCTCTCATGTGAATCTCTCTCTCTCTCTCTCATGTGAATCTCTCTCTCTCTCTCTCATGTGAATCTCTCTCTCTCTCTCTCATGTGAATCTCTCTCTCTCTCTCTCATGTGAATCTCTCTCTCTCTCTCTCATGTGAATCTCTCTCTCTCTCTCTCATGTGAATCTCTCTCTCTCTCTCTCATGTGAATCTCTCTCTCTCTCTCTCATGTGAATCTCTCTCTCTCTCTCTCATGTGAATCTCTCTCTCTCTCTCTCATGTGAATCTCTCTCTCTCTCTCTCATGTGAATCTCTCTCTCTCTCTCTCATGTGAATCTCTCTCTCTCTCTCTCATGTGAATCTCTCTCTCTCTCTCTCATGTGAATCTCTCTCTCTCTCTCTCATGTGAATCTCTCTCTCTCTCTCTCATGTGAATCTCTCTCTCTCTCTCTCATGTGAATCTCTCTCTCTCTCTCTCATGTGAATCTCTCTCTCTCTCTCTCATGTGAATCTCTCTCTCTCTCTCTCATGTGAATCTCTCTCTCTCTCTCTCATGTGAATCTCTCTCTCTCTCTCTCATGTGAATCTCTCTCTCTCTCTCTCATGTGAATCTCTCTCTCTCTCTCTCATGTGAATCTCTCTCTCTCTCTCTCATGTGAATCTCTCTCTCTCTCTCTCATGTGAAAGTAACGCTGGTCAGTATGTAATAATATAATAATAATATAATAGTATTAGAGATGAGAGGTGATGTATTTGTAGTTATAGGTCTCATTTTCTTACATTTACGCATTCAGGATAATTGATGGGATTATTACTGTAATATTAGTTTGCTTTATGCTGCTTTGTGTGTTAATAATGTGATTTTGAGCATGGGGGTTGTTGTGTGTGACGGCAGCTGCATATCAGAGTAATGTCAGCGATGAGATCAGATGAGGTCGCTGATGGCGGTGTTTTAGTTAGCACGTGAGCAGTAACATGTCCAGTCTGACAGGTACATGGTGCAGATGGAAGTCTATTCCATACATGTCAATGCAGCAGCGCACCCTAGTGGCCAAACAGCGTTCACTAAATCAGCCATAGTCAACCTGTAGAACTCTAGAGGTCAGATTTACTAAGCTACGGGAAAGGAAAAGTGGAGCTGTTGCCCATAACAACCAATGAGATTGTAACTCTCACTTTCCTATTACATACTAGAGAATGTCAGCTAGAATTTGAGGTGTTGCCCATAGCAACCCATCCATTTTTTTTCTCTTCCGCTGTTTAGTAAATCTAGCCCTAGGTTAAGCAACACTAAAACTCCCAGCATGCACCAGTAGCATAGGCCTGGTAAAGGATGATGGGGCTTGTAGTTTCACAGCACCTTGAAAGCCAAAATGCTTGGTTTAGATGGTGAAAGTCATGTCTGTTCTATGGATAACTTTGTTGATGACGATTACAGTTTTATCAGACTCCGGTAATACCATAAGAATAACTGGATATTAGAGATTTTGTACTATATAGAATTTAACGGCAGATAAGAACCACATGACCCATCTAGTCTGCCCATTCTATGCTATAGAATATTGCACTGCTGTGACTTCACAATAACTTCAATTCTTCCCTGCAGGACAAAGCCTGGGTCAACCACTAAAATGGCCCCTTCTCCTATTTATTTCCTCTAGACTTCACCCTACTTCCATGTCATCACAAATGGAATAAACCGTATCTTGAAGTGTGAGCATGTAACCCAAGGGCAGCATCCGGGGGTTTCGTTGTTTCAGAACCGAGTTCCTTTTTCCAAGCAGCTAGCAATCTAATGGTAATGAATAAAGCAGTGGGAGTCGCCACCGCCACAAATGCTGTCTATTAGAAGTAGAGACAGACGAAAACTGATTATCAGCTGTCTCTCTTTAGGAAGGCAGCATTTTTCGATTCGTTTTTCGCAAGCCGCCAGACCCGTCACATATGGAAGTTGCCTGAGAGGTGAGTAACGCTCTCCGGGGACTTTTAGGGTCAGGATGTATGGAATAGAGTCTTGGGGTTAGGCTTTAGGGAGGTTACGGTCACGGAAGATGAGGGTTTGGGTAAGAGGGAAAGGGATTGGGTAAAATTTAGACTTTACATCTTGCACGTAATCTTCGGTGCTCTGGGGATCGATTGCTTTGTCTCTGCAAGGCAAAATCAATCGAATTCCCAGCTAGCTCAGAACTGGCTAGGAGAGAAAAGGGCGTTCGCATCGGTGACCCACATCTTAAATAAAGAGCGCTAATTATTCAAGAACGACAGCCCTGGTTCATAGATTGAAAATGAGAGGAACGTTACACCTGGGCAAAACCATGATTTCCGCCCGCTCGTGTTTGTCAGGTTTAACTATGATAACTTTGTTTTTATTATGGATTTATGGTATTTGGGATGTGTCCAGAACTACGGCCGCCCAGAAAATGACAGCCGGCTCGGCCGTAATTTCCCTGTTATGCGCATGCGCACAACCTTCATACGGCGGCGTAAGGGCCGGCGGTTGTAACTATAGTTATGTCCGCCAGCCCTTACTTTGCCGTATGAAGGTTGTTACGAAAAGTTGGCTTTCCGTAAAGGCGGAGATAGGCATGCAAATTAGGGGACAGGGCGGGGTAATCTGAACATGTAAGTGTCCAGATTTACACCCGCCAGGGGGGAGTGCACGGGGCGTGCGCTACGAAGGTGGCCGTACATACCTCGGGCGTCCGTAAGGCGCCTGTAGCTCTGGATTAGGCCCTTGGTCTGTCATTTATGGATTTTTGGCATGCCCGTTGTCTTATGACATTTGTCTAAATTTTTTCATAGCGAGCAAATAATAAAACTGTGAGTAACTCCCTGCAGGGTCCTTTAGGAGGAGGAGGCGGGGATCGGGACTCGGTGCAGTTTTAAAACTAGGAAACTCAACTCCTATAACAAGTCATAAATGATGTACAGGTGCAGGGATCTGCGCCGTCACTTGTGTGAAGTGCAGATGGCGGCTTCTGTATCCGTGACATGTGGCGGCTCATATACCAGCACCTGTACATCATTTATGACTAGTTCCCGGTGTGTTGATTGGCTGCTTACACATACGCTGTGTACACTCTACCTGAGCTATTCATCTGATTCGTTTATAGAGTTTCAACTGAAAAATAATGGTGAATGATCAAATCGGATTCCCTTAGTCTCCAGGAATGTTCCAGGAGACTCTGTTCCCCACTAGTTTAGCAGGCATGGGTTATGTAAAATGAACTTCACATCTCCTACAGCGAAGAAATCCATCAGTAAGATCCAGGAGTTGAAACGCAGCTGCATCCTGCTGCCTCGTCTTCCAGCTCTCTCTCTATCTCTGTCCTTGTATATACACATAGCGTCTCATTCGTTGTATAGGGCGTCGGGGGGATTCCTAGTATTTTACAGACACAGCCCTTCCAGGGAAGTTGACATAGTTAAACCTCGCCCCTCCCAGGCTCCTGTCCAGGATTCTAACCTAAATCACTGCGCCAGGTTATGTAAAGAATCTCGCTTTACACGTGTTAAAATATTTCTATATTTTTTTTTTTTGGCGCTCTGTATTTCTTCAGGTTGCTATTAGTGATTTATTATTCTGCACAACCATGGCAACCACAGTCACATGGCACATGATGTCGTCAACATACCTCTAAGCTTTGACCTGTTTGTGTAGCATTCTGGCGGTGTAGGTTAATATTTTTGTTTTCCAGCCTGGGAGATTTTGAAAAGGTGAAGTCTTTGCACACGTATTTGCTGTGCTTGCCTTATGTGTGCACATCAACCATGTTCTGTATTCTTTTATGTATTGTAGACTTAGAAAAGTGCACGTTAATTAATGATATTATGATTTGCTTAATTAAAAGTTTCCAAAGTGAAACCACTATATGGGACTCTCCTTAATTGCCTAATCAATGATTAGGAAAATATGTTTTATTTCTGTTATTGTGTCTTCATTCCCGTGTCATATTTTCACATCCTTCCCTGCCCAATTTGAGCTACATTCTAAGGGCCGTATGCAGAGCAGTGGTCTTTAAGACCGCGTATACGCAATCTACGTTGCAAGAAGTAATGTAGATTAATGACTGCGCATGCGCAGTAGCGCTTTTCTAAAGACTCTGGCCGCGATTGCAATGTGGCCGGAGCTCAGCCCTAAGTTCCCTAACACATCTATCCACGCACAGACATTAGGGTTAATTAAGTAAGTAGCCAAATTACCTACCATGGTTTTTTTTTCCTGCAATGTGGGAGGAAATGGAACACCTGGAGAAACGCACGCTGACACTGGGAGAACATACAATCTCCACACAGATAAGCAGGGGCGGATTGGCCATTGGACTTACAGGAATTTTCCTGGTAGGCCGGTGGCTTCTGAAGGCCACTCAGCAGCTTCTGTTTTATTTGAAAAAAACTAGGATGTTGACCGGCATGAGTGGTGGTTACTAAAATGATGTCTGTATAGAATGGAGATTATTAGGATGCTGTATGTATTGGGTGGTTGTCACTAGGATGCTGTATGTATTGGCTGGAGGTTACTAGGATGCTGTATGTATTGGGTGGCGGTCACTAGGATGCTGTATGTATTGGGTGGCGGTCACTAGGATGCTCTTTGAATTGGGTGCTGGTCACTAGGATGCTCTCTGCATTGGGTGGCAGTCACTAGCTATCTGCATTTTATAGAGGTTACTATAAAGCTCTTGTAAAATGCTAGTCAGTAGATATTATGCGTGATTATAACTCTTTCTTTTATGTAATGACTATTTATAACCACATTCCAACACTTTATTATATATTTGCACTAATTAATTAATACTTTATTCTGTGCTTATACTGCTTACTTTTCTCCACCTACAGTTGATCCTGTTCACATGGACCTCTCTCAGATTTTTACCAGTGTCTCTTCACCCTGATGGTACTGCAAAGTGGTGATTGACCTAAATCCATAGTAGGTAACAAGTACTCAAAAAATAAATTAATAAAATAATAAAATTGAGAACAGCTGTTCTAAAGTATTACCAAGCAAGTTGAAATATGGAATATTATTTTTCTTTAATTATAAATGTATCGATTTATGCCTGCAATCCTTTTGTGTAATACTGCTCAGATTGTATTTTGATTACTCTTGTTGTGGTATACATGTATACTCCCCTTCCCCTTTGTGTCTTATTCTATTGTTATTTTTTCTTTATTTTATGTATCCTCTTTACAAAAATTTCTCAGCAAAACCTATTAATGTAAAAAAAAAAAAAAAATGAACAAATCAGCACAAGGGGGTAGATCCAGAACTCCGCTTGCAATCCATTTACTACCGTAGCGTATTTACACGTGCGTACCTTCTCTACACTCCCCTAGGCACACCCCTTGAATGTACGTTCTTTGACCGATTTCTGCTTTTCAAACCCTACCTTAACTTTTGGCCGCGTAACCGCTATCGTCCGGACAC
>WWET01006038.1:12149-23171 GCA_011038615.1 Limnodynastes dumerilii
ACTAGGATGCTGTATGTATTGGGTGATGGTCACTAGGATGCTGTATGTATTGGGTGCTGGTCACTAGGATGCTGTATGTATTGGGTGATGGTCACTAGAAAGCTGTATGTATTGGGTGCTGGTAACTAGAATGCTGTATGTATTGGGTGGCTGTTACTAGGATGCTGTATGTTTTGGGTGCTGGTCACTAGGATGCTGTATGTTTCGGATGGTGGTCACTGGGTGGCAGTGAATATCTGCATTGCACAGAGGTCACTATATATCTTTTTATTGGATTGTGGAATATTAGTCAGTAGATGTTGTCTTTGCTTGTAACGCTTTTACGTAACGCACATAATTGGTGATACGTAACCCTGCCCATATCATGTATTGTGTACAGCTTTTATTATATTTTTTTTTATTCTCTACTCATCCAATTTACATATATTTTTGACTCTTTTTGACTCTTGCAGAATTTTTCCAGGGCCACTTTAAGTTCCCAATCCACCCCTGCAGATAAGGCCTAGTGTGGGAAAGGAACTCATGACGTCAGCGCAATGAGACTCTGATGCTTATCACTGAGTCAGCTTACTGCCCTGCTGCACCCCTACGTGACATCACACGCCGCACCCCTACGTGACATCACACGCCGCACCCCTACGTGACATCACACGCCGCACCCCTACGTGACATTACACGCTGCGACCTGCAGGAAGGATTCTCGGCAGGCCGATGTGTGCAGAAGGCTTGTTCTTCAGAATTTTCCCCCTGGGCAGCGTCCTACTGATCGTCCGCCTGGTACGGTTCTCCAGCAGCAGATATCGGCCATAGAAGATTAGAGTAACTCGTCTGTCTCCTCCCGCTGATACCTTCTGCTGGGGAGCTAAGGTGAGAATTGATGGGCCTCCCCTCTCTCTCTCCTGATGGCGGCCCTGATGATAACAGATTAGTTACATCAATGAACATAATGAAGGGAGAGTGATGAACCTAACACTGTAGAACTCTTCTATGGTTGCACTCTATTGATCCAACCTTCTGACTCCGCTGTGCCATCCTTACAGGATCCACAAGACCGCGGCCACGTTGTCTGTGAAAACCCACCGATACTGGAGCGTGTCCAGCAAATCAGTCCACACCATACAGTTCTCCGATAACCTGTCCTCCAGTTGTAAGGGGTGTACCCAGATTTACAAGCTGATCCGACCCCTTAGAGACCTAGACTAAGGTCCATATTTAGAGTACCGGACATATAACATATGCGTCCGGTGTTTAGCGATTTTGACTACTGCGCTTTTACGCAATCTACGTAAGAAAAAGATACGTACATTACGATAAAAAATTACTACAAGCCTAAGACCTGAATAAAACAATTTTACAGATCAAAATAATTTTAAAATACCTATAATTTCGAGTAAAACGATTTGAAGATTATCTTGAAGAACATGCTCACATTACGGACACGAGATGTTCCAAGGTTACGATCCCGCGCTGAGTGCGGCGTCGGTGAGAATCCGATCACCCCTGTCGCACACAAGGATAATGTGGATGGCTCGGAAGTCTGGATAGAATGTATGGAGCTTACGGCCCTTGCCGTACAATTAGACTATAACCTCCCCTACGTCTTACTAACATACGTGAGTGCCGCTTCCCTTCCCACCGTCACTTTGTTCCAGTACGGACGTCTGCATTTGTGCTGGAATGCGGTGCACTTGCGGAAAACGCCCACAAGGCCGTAGTCTGGTAACGTTTCATTGTGCAGGATTGTATTTGCTACCAGCAACGTTCTGTCCAATTCCTCTGCCAACCATGGACCAGACGCACTCTGTGCGTGCCAAGGTGGGCTTACGGGCATCGCCCTGGAAACAGTGATTATGAAGTTTGACGATTGAATCGGAGACTATAATGTGGCTTCCTAATGGATTGCATGGGACGTGATTCAAACAGAACATCCCACAGCATCTGCAGCTGCTCAGAGAATGAAGACGTTTGCTTTTGTCTTGCAGATGTGTCTGATAGCCCAGTGGCGTTATTATGTCTCGTATGCAGCTTCTGAAAGAACATCTGGTTAAAGCATTCCCCTTCTATTCAATATTGCAATAATCAACCCAGAAGCTAAAAACTGGCCTGTCCCGGGGTAATGACAGCTAATGACGAATCCAAGACATTCCGCTTACAACATGAGCCGAACATGGATGATGACTAGGAAGAGATTTCATTCATTCCAGGCAGGTTTCTGTTATCACGGTATAACCACAGACTCCTGCTACTAACCTTTCATGAAGCACCTCTATACGATAACACCATGCTTGGCCAGCCTGCGCCTCTCCCAATATGGTGAAACTACAATTACCAGCATGCTTTGACAGGTATCTGCTGGTTCAATACATGATCTATCAGCGGACCGATGGCAGCCCAGTTGCAGAGACCAAGATGGCTTGTATTTTGCACGTATTAGTTATAAGGTATCTCATAGTTATGGAACAGAGTTCTGTATGCAAGGAGATCTGTAACGTAACATCTGACGCACGTTGAAGGGAGTTTACACAAGCGTCTTGTGTAAGGCTCCTAACATTATTAATTCGGGTCAATCCCTACACCAGTTGCTAATATTCCGTGTAGCTATTGCTTTCCACGTGAATTCTTTACGTTTATTATACTGAAGTTGGTGAATGACCTGAAAGAGCTGTCCTGGTCGTTAATTTTTCCTATGAGTGTACACCTGCATCGGAAAGAGGGTCCAAAGCAACAAAAAATATATATTTTAAGATACAACACAGCGTCTATAGCACAGACTTGTTCTTCCTTATAGGGTGTTAGAACGGTTTTATTTATCCTGAAGAACTTTTACTTTTATCCCCCCTCCATTCTCTTCACGGTGCCCCCAAATTCCATCCAATTCTTTGACTGATTCTGTGCACGGCCCGGTAAATAACTTCATTGTAAACATCATATAATTCTGCCTAGGCAGTTAATGCTGATTTATAACTTGTGGTGATCAGACCCAGTCACAGAGTAACCTCTCTGTAAGTGCTTTTGATGAAAGACATTTGACAGCTCTCTGTTAACCGTACTGAAAGCGTGTTTTATGTCTGGACTTTGTAACTAAGCGCTAATATGCATTTCTATGGTGGCGTTTTCAAAACTTATCAGACGTACGTTGCTTTGAAATGAGACTTTTCATGTTAAAAGGGGTCTGTCAATGACTACAGTCAAAGAGAAGTCATCTAAAGACCATTTTTAAAGTTCTAAAGAACTTCCTTTATTTTCTTTTTCTTTAGATGTTGTAGATTAGAAGTGTTGTTTAGTGGCCTTTTCATTCAGTTATCTAGTTCTACACTGCAGACCCCAGTAAAGTAAGACTGTTATCGGGCGACGCCGACTGCCGTCCTTATAGCCAAGAAAATATTGGCGTTGTTGGGGTGCGGAGATAGGGAAGGCTCAGGGAGATAGAGCGGATGTGAAGCAAATGTATAAGTAATCGAGGGATTGCGGTGCTTGAAAAGGCACAAGATGGCCAGTGGTGTTTATTACATCTCTAGATGTTTTATGTTGTGGATGTTGGTGTCATTGTACAGGAGCCTGGGATCCATTCACACTGCGTTTGCCAGGACAGTGTCCATTTTGCGACAGTTGAACGGCAATGATCAGCAGTCTCCATTTTGCGACAGTTGAACGGCAATGATCAGCAGTCTCCATTTTGCAACAGTTGAACGGCAATGATCAGCAGTCTCCATTTTGCGACAGTTGAACGGCAATGATCAGCAGTGTCCATTTTGTGACAGTTGAACGGCAATGATCAGCAGTGTCCATTTTGCGACAGTCGAACGGCAATGATCAGCAGTCTCCATTTTGCGACAGCTGAACGGGAATGATCAGCAGTCTCCATTTTGTGACAGCGGCGATGCAGAGACTCAGAGTCGCAAACCTTTCTCTGCCGACAGGTAAGCGCTTGCATCCTAGCCTTACCCTTAACCCTCCCATAAGCCTCTGTTTCCTACAGCCTAACCCTAACCTTCCCCTAAAGCCTTTTCCTAACCCTCCCTCCTTCAGGTCTATCCCTAACCTGACCCTGCCGCTGCCGCTTGACACTATTGGGGACGGGCGAAATAGGTACCGTTCCAAATAGCAATTTTCTATGCGCCAAGCGTTTCGGCAGTGTCACAGCTGCTATTCGGCTGGTGGCTGTATCATTGTTGAAATAGTCCCAGTCGGGCCGTTTAGATCGCCGCTGTATTCATGCAACGTGCGAGCTGTTTGAAGATGACGCGCTTAGTTTACGTGGAGTTCCGAGAGAGAGGTGTCGGGACGCTGCATTGTGCAAACCGTGTTCCAGTGGTGTCACTTAGATTCACGCTCAAGGCGCAGACGCGTCATTTTCTGATGGCCGCTTTGTGGACGCCTTGATCCGGTGCGTGAATGACTCTCCCAACACAAGGCAGCCTCTCTCCCGCTGTGACTGCGATCTCCAATCATTATTCCTCTCACGCATCTCCGCATTGGTTATCGGTACAGCATCGCAGCGCCCCGGCCATCTGCTGTACAAGCAGACTGATAGCCTGATGGATAACGAGCCCAGATGTAAAACAATGATGGCCCATGAGGAACATTGCTGGCTTCACTTACATCTCAGCTCTCTGTTCCTTGGCATCTGGTGAGTTACATTTGTGATTTTGAAGCTTAATGATTCTCCAAAATGAAGTGGTCGAGAGAAGAGACCTAAACGTGCTGCGTACTTTGTATGAGTTATATCTCGTCTGGTAAGGACACCAATAAAACCGTCCCAAAACTCTCAGCGCTAATCATCTGAGCATATAGGGCAGTGTTTACACCTAAGGACAGATCGGCACCTGATTCACCCGTCCTACACCTAACCCGACCCCCGTTTTTAGGCGCGTTATGGCATGAGTGCCACAGAACTACCTTATCTTACCGTGCGTAGTTTCCTACGCCTCTTCTTCCCGCCCTCCCCGGCTAATCTACATCCCTTCCCGGGTAATCTAAATCCCCGGCTAATCTACATCCCTCCCCGGCTAATCTACATCCCTCCCCGGCTAATCTACATCCCTCCCCGGCTAATCTACATCCCTCCCCGGCTAATCTACATCCCTCCCCGGCTAATCTACATCCCTCCCCGGCTAATCTACATCCCTCCCCGGCTAATCTACATCCCTCCCCGGCTAATCTACATCCCTCCCCGGCTAATCTACATCCCTCCCCGGCTAATCTACATCCCTCCCCGGCTAATCTACATCCCTCCCCGGCTAATCTACATCCCTCCCCGGCTAATCTACATCCCTCCCCGGCTAATCTACATCCCTCCCCGGCTAATCTACATCCCTCCCCGGCTAATCTACATCCCTCCCCGGCTAATCTACATCCCTCCCCGGCTAATCTACATCCCTCCCCGGCTAATCTACATCCCTCCCCTGCTAATCTACATCCCTCCCCGGCTAATCTGAATCCCTGCCCGGCTAATCTGAATCCCTCCCCTGCTAATCTACATCCCTCCCTGGCTAATCTAAATCCCTCCCTGGCTAATCTACATCCCTCCCCTGCTAATCTACATCCCTCCCCGGCTAATCTGAATCCCTCCCCGGCTAATCTGAATCCCTCCCCCTCCTACTTCTATCTAATCACTCCCCAAGGTGCCATTGCGCTGCCTCTTTCTGTGGTACGTAGATTGCGTGAACGACCTACTACGCATTTGTAAGCTTCTTAGGTATGATTACGGCCCAATGCGTTTATTAAGTAAATATTGTAGAGAAGATGGAGCTGCGTTCTTACAGAAAGACCATGGGTCGTATTCAGAGAACCGTTTATGCGGGAATTTCTGTGCATATTTTTAGGATCGGATGAACTGCGTATGCCTCGTAACTAAATGTACGCTATCTACGTTGATTTTGCGCACAGAAGTCCACTAGTTGTGAATCGCATGTGGGAAAATACATATGGAGGGGAGTGGTTGTAATCCGTCTGGAGACAGATACGTGAAAGTGGGTGGAGGGAGGCATTTAAATGAACGTTTTTGAAGGCGCGTTTAGTTAGATACGCACGTACAGATGTATTATACGCACGGAAATGCATACTTTAAGATAAGGTTGGTCGAGGCATTCGTACGTCGACATCAAACCGTCTGTGTGAGGGGAACGTCAGGGGTGTTGCCGTGCAACGTCTGTGCGTATAATTGCGAACCTTTCGCTGACGGATCTTTGAACACGGTCCCATATGTCGAGACGTTTCTTTTCATCATGATACAGTCAGGTGGTGACTGTGATTATGGCTCTCGGTAACCTGTGCTAGGTGTGAGGCGGTGTCATCGCTCGTGTTCATAGTGTTCCCGCTCCCTCTGTGATGAACGCACTCCGGTGAGTCTGAGATCCGTCCCGGATCTTTCTTTATAACATGGACCCAGCTGCACGGTACAGACGCTGGGCCGTATTCAGAGATCCGTTTTTTAGCAGATTTCCGTGCGTATTTTTAGGAACATTTCAACTGCGCGTGTGTAGTAACTTTATTTACGCCGTTCACGTAGACTATATGCACGGAAGTGCCTCACGGAAGGACTTGTGAATCGCACGTGTGGTAAATCCGCACAGATCTCCCACGGTAAAATACGCACGGAGGAATTTACATAGAAATGGGCGGGGCGGGCATTTAAATGAAGGAAAGTGGGCGTGATTATACAGATACGCACGGACGGAGGACACATATACGCTCGGAGAAGCCCACAGAAAGTTACAGCTGGTCTCTGGAGGCGGAAGTCTCTGAAGGCACGGATTAGCAAGGGGGTGACTGGGGTTTTAGTGGGTGTTACTTGCTCCGTCCATGCGTATATTTGCGGACCGATCGCGGAACGGATCTCTGAATACGGCCCGCTGTTACTCGGTATAATCCTGACTGTCGGCGCTTCATGACTTGCGGTACAGCGCACAGACGACCTGGTTAGCGGTCTCCGTGAACATGCCATAATGGAGTTTATAGTATGACCATGTGACGTCACCAGGTGCTCCTGCTGCTGCTGTAAGCGCACCCCCGGACTATGTGGATATTATTCTGTCTAGACAGAATTGCCGGGTGCCTTTACACCGTCCCAATGTCAGACCGGGGGGGAGGAGGGATGTGGCCGGGTTCACATACACGATCGCCTTGGTGGCACTAAACTAGAGGAGTTAATTACTGCCACTGATTTTGTGTTAGGAGCTATTGGTGCACAAGGCAGCTGCACAGGTAATGGTTGTGGTGTGCGCTGCCCTGATCTGTAATCGCTTCCTCCGGCTGATGCCATTTCCTCGCACGCTCCAAACACTGCTTACTGGTAAGATGATCGCTGTGACACGTGTGAGCCTGAACTGACGCGGCATACAGTATTGATACAGTATAAGAAAGTATTGATGCATAGGGAAGTATGGATACAGTATAAGAAAGTATTGACGCTGTATCCGGAAGTATTGATGCAGTATAAGAAAGTATTGATGCATAGGGAAGTGTTGATACAGTATAATATAGTATTGATACAGTATAAGGAAGTATTGATGCATAGAGAAGTATTGATACAGTATAATATAGTATTGATATGGTGTAAGGAAGTATTGATACAGTATAAGGAAATATTGATACAGTATAAGGAAGTATTGATACAGTATAGGATAGTATTGATACAGTATAAGGAAGTGATACAGTATAAGGAAGTATTGATACAATATAAGGAAGTATTGACACAGTATAGGATAGTATTGATGCATAGGGAAGTATTGATACAGTATAAGATAGTATTGATGTATAGGGAAGTATTGATACAGTACAAGATAGTATTGATTTGGTGTAAGGAAGTATTAATGTTGTATGAAGACAATTTGATATAGTATTAGGAAGTACTGATACAGTATAAGGAAGTATTGATGTTGTATTAGGAAGTATTGATGCTGTATAAGGAAATATTGATACGGTATAAGATATTATTGATAAAGTATAAGGAAATATTGTTACGGTATAAGATAGTATTGATATGGTGTAAGGAAGTATTGATGTTGTATAAGGACATATTAATACAGTATAAGGACGTATTGATACAGTATAAGATAGTATTGATACAGCATAGGGAAGTATCGATACAGTTTAAGAAAGTATTGATGCATAGGGAAGTATTGATACAGTATAAGATAGTATTGATGCAGTTTAAGGAAGTATTAAGATAGTATTGATACAGTATAAGGAAGTATTGATTCATAGGGAAGTATTGATACAGTATAAGGAAGTATTGATGCATAGGGATGTATTGATACAGTATAAAATAGTATTGATGTTGTATTAGGAATTATTGATACAGTATAAGGAAATATTGATACAGTATAGGATAGTATTGACACAGTATAAGGAAATATTGACACAGTATAAGGAAGTATCGATACAGTATAAGGAAATATCGATACAGTATAAGGAAGTATTGATACAATATAAGGAAGTATTGGCACAGTATAAGTATTGACACAGTATAAAAAAAATTGATACAGTATAAGGAAGTATTGATACAGTATAGGATAGTTTTGATTTGGTGTAAGGAAGTATTTATGTTGTATAAAGACAATTTGATATAGTATTAGGAAGAACTGATACAGTATAAGGAAGTATTGATGTTGTATAAAGACAATTTGATATAGTATTAGGAAGTACTGATACAGTATAAGGAAGTATTGATGTTGTAATAGGAAGTATTGATGCTGTATAAGGAAATATTGATATGGTATAAGATAATATTGACCTGGTATAAGGAAGTATTGATGTTGTATAAAGACATTGATATAGTATTAGGAATTATTGATATAGTATAAGATAGTATTGACACGGTATAAGAAGTATTGATGTTGTATAAGGACATAATGATACAGTATAAGGAAATATTGATGCTGTATAAGGAAGTATTGATGCAGTATAAGGAAGTATTGATAAGTCTGTCTTGTTATCCTTCTCTGGTACCCCAGTAGGAGTTTTGTAGAGCCCTGGTGCAGTAACTGAGTGGTTAATGCTTTGTTTATGAGTGACGTCAGACCAGACTGTAAAACAGACTTAAACAAAATGATAGAGGGATGATCAGCGGAGTGATGAGGAGGGACATGACTTTTTAGGAAAAGGGTCTGTGGGAGGGGAGTGCGGAGCAGAAGGGGGAGGAAGGAGGGGGCTGTTAGAAGGGTAAATGAATAAAGAAGGAGGAGAGGCTGACAGGAGAGAGAGTGAGGTTGAACTGTGGCTCTAAGTGTGAATTCCCGGCAGCCTGTCTGACAGCAGCTATAAAAGGTGCAGGAGAGATCTGAGGAGAGCAGTGACCAGGGCGGACACCAGGGACAGGGACGTCTGAGTCTTCAGGGTTATAACAGACCATTACATTTGGACATAAGCTGTCAGTGTGAGCGGCTGCGCCTCTCCGTTTGCTGTCTCTGCCGCAGACGCTGCACCCCAGGACCCCATCAGGTAAGAGACTCTGCGGATACGCCATCCCACCTCGGTACCCTCTCCTGTATGAGCAGCTGCACTGTATAGAGAGAGCTTCAGCGTGGTACTGGAGGGATGGGTAGAGGTGAGACCCTGGCATTCTGCATAGTGTAAAGTAATGCACCTGCACCACACTACAGCCGCCTCCCGTGGATGCAATCACAGTGTTATAGAATGGCTGTGACAGCTTCCCTCTGTACACGGTATAATGACATAGTGTCACTGCTCTTCTTTTATGTGCAGTATAACTTCTCAGGATCTGCAGTAGTGCTGTGCTTACAAGCTGGATCGCCTTGTCTTTCAGACTTGTGTGACTGATGAATTAGTGACAGCGTCTGGGTCACGGAGGTGGTTTCGCCGTTCCTGCGGTAGCCAGATGTAACCTAACGCAATCTTTTGGTTTTTAAAGTATTTTTTTTCCCACTCCTGACATGAAACATAAACCTGCTTTGCAGACGTCTTGTGACTCGGGGAGACACTTCTGTGTAGCGTCTAGCCGGGCGCGTGCGTGTCAGAACATCACCTGCTGATCAGTGACATGGAGACTGGAGATGGACAGATTAGATAGGGTTACACTTACACAGAGCAACATGTTGCATGTATTTACCACAATGCAATCATTATGGGGGTTTAACCAGAAGAGTGTAATCCACGGGAGCATCAATACACCTGATACATAACAAGATAAGCTTACACCATGTTACTAGCCCTTTATAGCCCATTGGACCAGTTCCAGACTACAGCAAAGTGGCACTTTCCCGGAGGCTCACATAGGAGTTAGAGTTGGTCACATCTTGTGATGCTTTCAATGGGTCCCGAATGAGGGGCGAGTTTGGTTGTAAGGATGGGGTTTGTGTTACAGTGTACAGTAAAGGCAGAGATTTGGACAGCGCAGAGTTTCGTGCCGCCAGTCCGTCGCCATTTTAAGTGGGGACGGATCGCAAATATCTTGATCTTGGAACTCCGTGCAGGTGATGGGAGTGGTCGTTCAACAGGTCTGACCAGTGGTTGTTTTTTTGTTTTGTTAACTATACTGGACCCTGGACCTTATTTACTAATCAGTTTATCCATATAATTATCCCAAACATATTTACATGTCTTTACTGTGCCAGCCTCTGCCACCTCAGATGGGAGGTTATTCCACCTATCAACTACTCTTTCAGTGAATTAACTTGTCTTCACATTTCCTCTAAACCTACCATCTTCCAGTTTATATGCATGTCCTTCTGTTCTATTAAACCTCTTACTTTTTATAATGCCCCCTCCTGTACCTAGTTATATGAGAAAGTTGCTGTCTTATATATCCCGTCCCTTCTCTGCTACAAGCTATACATGTTACTTTCTCTAGTATCTCTGTATGGTGTGTGACACAGGCTATACATGTTACTTTCTCTAGTATCTCTGTATGGTGTGTGACACAGGCTATACATGTTACCCCCTCTAGTGTCTCTGTATGGTGTGTGACACAAGCTATACATGTTACTTCCTCTAGTGTCTCTGTATGGGGTGTGACACAAGCTATACATGTCACTTCCTCTAGTGTCTCTGTATGGTGTG